>JAYKYS010000506.1:0-36472 GCA_036924285.1 Asterella californica | reverse complement strand
ATGCCGCTTGGCCTCCACAGATACAGGGGCCGCCTGTAGATGCACAGCTCTGGTCACGACAGGTCCTTAATTCATGCCGGGACATGCAATGCTGCAGTATGGTGGTCAGGCATGTACAGGATGACTTTGAGTATAGCTTGCAGAACATGCTCATGAAACAACGTACAGCTTGTGACCAGAACATGCTAGTGAAAAAGAGATTACAGTTGCCAGTCAATCAGTGTGCAGCTGACAAAGACAGTATGGATCGTGTGGTCAAGCAGTGTTGTACATCAGGCATGTCAGGTTGCTTTGCAACCTGCCATGTAAGAGCCTGCCATGATGCTGCACAACATCTGTACCTGTGGAGATGCGATGACATCCTCAGAGCCCTGTTGGGCTGCTGAGGCTTCCGCTATGAGGTGCTGCAACTGTGCACTCTGCAGCGCTAGGGGGTGAGCACGCACCATCTGCAGCAGCACCAGGATACACAACTCATACTGAGCAGACAATCGGGCTAGCTTGCGCAAGCGACTTTCAGACCATCCATCAGATCCCAGCACTACTTACAGGCTGTTACTTGGTAATGATACTAATGATACCAAACTCTGCACTTCACAAATACAGGGTCATTCACAGCAAAACACACATGCGGGCAGCATAAACCCGCAGAAGCATCATCTTGCTTCTGCTATGAATCGCTTTGCTTCTGCATTGCGTATAGCTTGTACTGGCTCGCGCTTGCATAGACAAACAACCTCTGAACTTGCAGCTGCTTGTGTCAGGAAGAGTGGGCAAAATGGCTAGCTGGGACAAGGCAGAGACGCAGGGCTAACCTGCAGCTCCTGCTGAGTCATGAGGGGGAACCGGATGAGGGGCAGCAGCTGTTCCACCTCATCAAAATTCCTGTCAGGATGCTGCGCCCACGTCATGCACGCTGCAAAAAGGCTGCCCTCAGAGCATGCCTGCAAGGCATTACCCTTCATGCTAAGCCGAGTGGCGCATTGCAGACTGTGGTTGTTACTTTTGAACTTGGCGCATTGCTAGCAACCTTGCGTGCTGTACATCTGTACGTCACGAGATGTGAAAGGTCAGTCGGCGTAACATGCTTTGGGACAAACTTGCTTGGCTGTCAAGCCAGAGAAGAGGATCCAACAATTGCTCACAGTGTGGCTGTCAATGAGCATCAACCCTGAGGCATTAGTGTAGCCTGTGAGCAAGGTAACAGCCTCACCAGTCCAGGACGGCTTAGCAGGTCCATCAAACATGTGCAAGGCAAGCTGCAGAAGCCATCCAGGTCACCCTGAACAACCTGCTCCAGGTTGTCAGCCAGACAAGCCATGAGCGGCTCAGTCATTTCGTCCAATGCTGGCGCCAGGACGTCCACGCCATGCAAGACGTTGCACAAGTTATGCGTGTCTAGGTGTTGCTCTATGCTCTGCCTGCACAGCCATCTCAGGGACTGTGCACCTCGCGATGGCTCTGTGCTTGCTCTTTGTTGAGCGAGGGGTTTGTGCAAGCTGACAGCAGGCCGCATCTGTATTTGCTTGTACCCCACATGCTTGTCCCAAGTGCTGAGACCAACATGTTTCAGATCCGGAATGGGACTGGTGTCTGTCCAGCTGTAGTGGCAGCTATCAGGGCCAGGTTCCCCAAGACCTACAGTGATTGTGCCCTGGCTGTAACTAATCCAAAATCTAGTGAAGGCGTCCCCAGACAACTTCGACCCTGGGACGTTGTCAGCCTGCACATTGCATTGAGGTCTATATAAAACTGTAAGCCGGAGTAATTGATGTGGCTAAATAGCAGATGTGCTGATGCTCAAAAAGGAAGTGAAGACAACGCAGTTGGGGAAGACAACTAGCACAAGAATAATCAAGGGGTGACTGTAGACTTGCCTGATGACAAAGCACGAGGTCCTTCTCAAACTTGAGACAACTGTTTCTGTGACTGCCAATGATGATGGTGTAATTGCTGTCGGTGTGCAGGTTGCCCAAGTGAGCAGCTCTGTGGTTATCCCGAACGTAGTGCTGCCACCTCTTCGAGCCGGGGCTAGGTTTCAGTATGACAGTCGCGTCGTTCTCCCCTGTGTGTCGCAAAATGTCGCAATTGACGTCGAACAGGACGCGCGACAAGGAGAACAACCGAATTTCACCTTTTACGTCAAAACACACGCAACCGGCTCCGTCCTTCAGCTGCAGCTGTTCGTCCGACAACCAAGCGCACTCCCAGGGCGGAACTACGAGGACGTTGCTGCTGTTGACGCGCAGCATGCTATACGATGATCACATCCTAAGGCGTCACGAGAGCACAAACTCAGGACGAAATTCCTAAAGCGCCCTGTCCTCGAAGAAGAAGATGCCATCTTTGCAGGTCCATAACTAGGGTAATACTGAACATGAGGGGGAACAGAACATGACCAGAAGCGCCAAATGCGGCGTAGTGTCATCAAATGAAGGTCTGGACAGAGGCAGTTGAACAGCGCATGGCAGAAAACAAAACATGTGGCAAAGGTCTGCTATTATCATATGCATGCAGGTAAATAAATGATGTCAACAACACTAATCGAAGGTCTCGAACTCAGAAATAGTCAGGGTGATGATGGCTCACATAATAACTCAAAATACAGCTGCCACATCTCAGAGCAGCTTCAAAACTCAGATCCTCCAAGACATCTTGAGATAAATCTTCTCCACAGATATTGTTTCGAAGCTCTGCTATGCAACGCATTGACACACAGTCTGATAGAAATCGCAGCATACAATCTGATAGTAATTGCAGCCCTCCGTTGATTAGAGGCTAGTTGGTAAGCAACCAATACTGCATGTGGACAGAACTGATACAAGCTTAAGGCATGCGCTTGCTATGGCGAGCCTGAGTGTTCATTTGCCTTGCCAGAGGGCGAAAACTGAGCCTGTTGGAGTATGGGTTTGCCATGTGCAATCCCATGGCGAGTAGGAGCACTCTCCCACGGGCGTGCTGCAGGCGTAACATGGGGCAAAGCCGCGTCTCCATTATCATGCCGCTGTAGGGTAGTGCCATTCATAGACCTCACGCATGAGTTGTGCCTGTCATGGTGACACTGGATGCTGGGCTGCTTGTGTTTGACAGTGCTGCTGTTAGTGGATTCCATGTTGACCATCCCAAAGACTTCCACCATGAACTTGCGAGCCATGCGAGAGTAATCGCGGCGGGGGTTCATGACCAAGCATAGCGTGCGAAACAGCCTGACTCCGTTTATGGTGACGCGGCTGGCTAGACCCAGCTCCAGCTCCTTTTCAATGGCAGTGACGCTCACAAAGGCCACGCCCAAGCCATGCTGCACAGCTCCCTTGATAGCCTCTACAGAGTTGAGCTCCTGCAACACATCAGCACTCCGTCATGCACAATTAGCACACAACATATTTGCCTATCTTGATATATTCTTGGCAACACAAGACATGCTGGTGTCCAGCAGGACCCCACTTCCGTGTCCGGCAGTGGGAATAGGTTTTCTGCCTTGTACATGCGTCTGTTGCACTTGCCCTGTCAGCACACACCCCTTGGGTGCAACTGATGTCTAAGCATATCGGCTGATAAATCTAGGATTTGGGCACGCCGAGTAGGTACCTGGCCGACAATCAGCCGGCATGCCTTGTAATTATTATGTAATTAAGACATGCTGGTGAGAATGGCCAGACTAGAGCATCGATTACCGGTGCTGTATTGCTGCAGAGTCAGCAAAAGACATCAAGACATGGGGATGCTAGCAAAGTGGTTTGCCACCCTGCAGGCCTCAATTTGCAAGACAGGATGCATCCAAACCTGCAATCTGCCATCTGCTCAGTTCATCCAAATCTGCAATCTGCTTTGTGCAGTGAAGGGTGAACTTGCCTAAAAGTTTATTGCTAGTATCACTACACCCAAACGACCGAAACATGATGTGTGCCGTGTGCCCGGTTTTGCAGACCAAAGGCTGTTGCCACTGCCAGCAAGGTTTGCAGCATACCATGTGTGTGTGAAGCTTGTGCCACTTGATGCCCTGGCGAAGAAGAGTCTCTTCCTGCATGGCTTGCACAGAGGAGCCCTGGTTCATGCTCACAAAGCTGAGGTTGTACAGCTCACACTTGTCAATGCTGCCCCGCTGCGCCAGCTCATGGCTGGAAGGTACCAGAAGCACCAACTCATCTTGAGCGTATGACACCGCCTGTCACATGCATACATCCATGAATCAGAGCCAGACCAACAGCTTTGCCCTGCGGACATGTGCTTGCCCAAGGTTCCAAGCATTGGTGGCGCAGACTTACAGGCAAACTTGCATGGGTGCATGACATCTTGGACAATGACTGGACAATACCGCAGAGATGAGCATGTACAGGCTGTACATGAAGTGCCTAGTAATACCATCATGCAGCAGCCAAGTACATGCTGCAACCGGCGCATGCGACTGCAGTTGACAACTCATGCCTCAGGGTGGCCTCAGTACACACTCCACGCTTGGCCTGTTTGTCCAGCAAGAAACACAGACTCAAAGTGATTTGCACTATAAGTGACTGCCTGCACTTGAGACACGGTGCATGGAAGGCTCCACCAAAAATGAAGGGTAGGGTTGGGCTAGGGCTGCCATACCTGCAGGACGTCCTTCAAGTCTTCTGGCACATGCCCTCCAATGATGGCTACGTCCACCTCTCCATGAGCCACACTCAGGCACACGCTGCGTGACTTGTCTACAGCTAGCTGGACCACAACCTGCCCATCATCGATAAGTGTTTTGGGTGTGGTTTTACTGTCTACCTGACTCCAAAACGAGGCTTCCAATACATTGACAATAATCTCAGCAGGCTCAACAGCAGATGAAGTGGGAGAGCAACACAGATGCCCATGTGTGTTGGAAGCAGTGCAAATGCCTGTGCTGAGTATCGTGAGTGCTGCTACTGCGACACAAGTCAACACCTGGCAAGCCGCATGGCGCTGGTCCCGGAAGCTCAAGCAGACATGCAATCACAAGCAACTTCATAACAGGTTTGCAGCAAGCCCACGGTATGCCCAACTTGCTCTTGGGGCTGCAGAAGCCTGTTATAACAATTCATTACACATCAGTACAAAACAGCTGACACTGGCAAGAGCTGCAGTCAGACTAAGTTGGTACCGGCGGCCAACACATCAGTACAAAACAGCTGACACCGGCAAGAGCTGCAGTCAGACTAAGTTGGTTCCTGCGGCTGGCTAAGGTAGCAATTTGTCTGACCACAGCTCTTGCTTCTACTTTCTGTCATAGGTCGCTGTGTACTAATTTGTTCTTGCAGTTTGATGTAGCCCAGGGAGCAAGTGGTTTACTTTCAGCCCGGTGCAGAGACACCTTACACGGCACAAATCCAGCTTGTATCGAGTGATGCAGCTCAGCGGTAAGCAGCCACCAGGATTTGCTGAGCAGGCAATGGTAACTGCTGAGGAGCCACCAGCACAGCCTAAGCAGCCACCTGAATAGGCTGAGCCAACAGGACAATAAGCAGCCACAAACAGATGCTCGGCTTGGACATGCGCGAAATGCAAGCCAATTGAACAAATGCTAATAGCATGCCACACAACAACCAGACATACAATACAACCCACCTCCAGTATCAGAACCCAAAGACTGCCCACCAATGCCTCCCTTAGCTTTAAATCAGGAAGGGGGAGGAGGGGACGTCCCAGGTCAACAGGATCTTGCATTAGGGAAGTAGAGCGCACCTCAGGGTTGTTCTTCTTAAAAGCAGCAATGAGGCGTGGCATGAGGTAGGTGCCCACAGTCTGGCTGGCACCCAGGCTGACCACTCCAGTGCTGGCCAGCCTGAAGTCCTGCATGGCCTTGCACGCCTCACACGCCACCTCCAGAAGCTGCTGGCAGTACGGCAGAACTGCCGCCCCTGCCTCTGTCAACACCGCTGGCCCGGACCGCGAGGTCTTCAGCACCAGCCGGCTCCCAAGTGCCTGACAAGACAGATCCACACGTGTACAGACATATGATGGCACAGCTGGCTTGTCACTGGAAGCGTTCATCAGTTGAACAGGCTTGAGGAAGTTTAGCTTAGGGCAGCACTATCGCAATGCAAACGCCTTTTCACAGACAGATGCACTTGACAACTGGACGCAGCGATTGCAATGACCTTGATCTGGTGGAGATGTCAGAAACAAGGAAGCATGTTGGGAATGCTGACTTGCCCTGCACATAGCTCACTATGAGCCACCAGGCCTGACTGTTATTTCTTGTTGCTCTTCTTCTGATCTTCTGTGAGCCAAATCAGGCATCCCTGTTCAGTTGTCGTGGAACAATCCTTGGCAATAGATGCCACATACAGAAGCAAGGACCTGATCAAGAATGCTGCCCCTGCCTCATGAATGCTAACATGCAGTGCATGGTAGAATGATTGTGCCCTGTTACATCTGACAGGTGTGTCAGCCTCTGATACATACCTGCTCAAGGCCACTGAGCGATTTGCTGACTGCCGGTTGGGAGATGGAGCGTGCCAAGCTAGCAGAGATGTGGCTGCCAGTGCGGGCCACTGCCAAGAAGACATCCACCTGGGAGAGGGAGAAGGGCACCTTCACCTCAGGAGCCACAATGACTGAACTAGGCAGGATCCCAGTGGCTCTGCCCCCCCCTGCACTGTGGCTAGCAGTTTGCCCAGTCCCAACAGAGGCACCTACATGAATGATAGATGTCATGTCTTGGTCCTTGCAGTTCAAGGCTGTACACAGGCAATATGCTGAATAGCGTGCTGAGCAAGTGACATACACAAAAGGCAATAAGTTTTCTACTGCCTGCTGCACCCTCTCTCATTTGTGATCGCGCGCTGCTAGGCTCCAGGTAGACACGCACATTGGCAATCATCTGCCTTGGTGTAGTCAAGATTTGACCAGTTTGCGCATGCAGCAGCAGCTGTCAGGTGATTTCAAGTGAGAACGTGTGCTGCATGACATTGTTTTAGTCGTAACAAATCTTGACTGACATAGAGTCAGTACACACAATTGCCAGCACAGCAGATGTGCTGCAGTGGAACATCCAAACTGACCAAGATGTGTGCAGCTGCAGCTGTTGACAAAAATCATCATTGACGTGTCTCTGCTGCAGCTGAGATTGATAACCATCACTGATGAATGTCAGAACACCCACAGGAAAGCATCTTATTCATGATGTAGAATTGGTCTCAAGCACTCAACGAGACTTGTGAGCAACAGCTGAGCCAGCCACAGATGTAGAGATAGTCACAGGTGCTCTGCAGATTTACACATAAGCTCACCACTGCCATTGTTTCCTTTGCGAGGCGCGCCCCACTTCTGGCCTGACAGGTCACTGGGGAGGGGCCCCCGCCCTGCTAGGCCCTTGTACCTCTCTGTGGTGTGGATCTTGGCACCACTGCAGCAGCCAATCTCCTGCATATGCGCAAGGTGAATGAGCAAGAGCGATGACCAGGCCACGAGACACTTCATTGTTGTTATTACGATTATCAATATCACAAACGCATGCTAAGACCTGATCCCGTCTAGCATGCGTTGTGATAATAAAAATGATAATGACGATAATGACAATCATAACAATAATGAGACATACCTCAGTGAAACTTATTGATCCTAGTATTACTGTCTGAGTGGCAAAGCACTGCCTGGAAGCTGTGAGTGTAAGTAAGCATGAGATACACACCTCTTCTTTAGGCTAAGAATGTAACTGCACATAAGGACAGAGGTGTTACGTTCCTGAGACAGTACACTGACTGGTGGACAGAACAGCAACTTTGACAGTAATGTGGATGCAACCCTGGGGCTGCTGTCTAGGTGGCTATGATAGAGAGGGCAGACTGTGGACACAACCTGACCCTGCTAGCAGCACCTGTTGTGCACACGTGATGCATACATGGCAAAAGCAACCAAACCCTCAGAAAACAAGTTCAGCCAAGTGGTGCAACGGGATAAGCATAGGGCTGAGGATAAGATTGAAAGTCTACAATGTAGGCATAATCAAGGTCAGCTCACAGATCCCAGCTTCTCTGTTGCTCAAGCAAACATGGGAGGATGGCAGCGTGTGTGCAGTGGAGCTGGCAGGGTTGGGGGGCTGAGCTGACAAACCTCTTCTTCTAGGGGAGTAGGCAAATCTGCAGGGGTGTAGGCAGAGGGGTCAAACATGAGGTCCATGAAAGCCCGGACTGCGCGTGACTGGTATCGGGCAGGGTTGGCCACGCATCTGAGGCTGCGAGTGAGAGGGATGCCCTGCACTGTGAGTGCATGCAGCTGCCCGCCCGCCATCTCCCTCTCCCACTGCCAGCTTGGACACAAATGCCACCCCCAGGTTGCAGGCCACTGCAGTCTTGATGGCCTCCACAGAGTTGACCTCCTGCAGATAAAACATGCTGGCTGTGCATTTGTATCGAGTCAATAGTGCCATGCAACTTGCCATGACCTGACACTACAGACGTGATGTTCTGAGTTCTGAGTTCGTTGAGGAAACTTCTTCAAGGCCCCATAACAGCTCCACACAGCTTAACATCTAATTATGCTGATGGCCATAACATGATACACAATCAGTGAGAGTATCAACAACAAAACGAAACCATAGGCAGCCTGAGTTAACAACAAAGCCCAAAGCCCATTGCCATTATACAGATCACGCCCCTTGTCAAAGCAGGGTTCTCACACACAACGCAATCCTTGGTGTTGGCCTTCTCACTGCACGAGACTGACATGTGGTGCTCACCAGGATGACTTGCAGAGCCTGCCACTGGATGTGGTGCTTTGTGAGGGTAGCCTTAATGGCCTGAACAGTGGAGCTCTGAAACAGTGACACGTACTTCAGCTCTTTCAGCTGCTTTGTGTTCACATGCTTGGACTTTTGCAGAGGGTGCTCACTGGAGCAGATCAGCACGACCTCATCTTCCTGGTAGGGTGTCACCTGCAGTGAGTATAGCAGCTGAGTATGTGCACTTGTACTGGCTCTTGAAAATGACGCTAGCACTCGACTGCTCCAGCTGATGATGAGGTAGGGATGTGCAGTGCAGAGCAAACTGCAACATTTGCAACTTGCCACAAAGCATGCTTTCATTGCTGCGTGTCTCAGAGTAGTAGTGATGCTGCAACATGTGCCTGAGCCCTAAGCATGAAGGCCTGCCGAGCAGCAGGCAACATCTGTCAGCCCTGACGGGCAGACTGAACTTGCTGTCAACATCATTGTTGTTCCTCTTGCATGCTCCTAACCTGAGGCCTCAGATTGGGCCTGACCTAAGATCCGACTTGCATTGGTGAGAGCAAAAAACATGTCAAGGTGAACAGCATGCCGGGAAGCGTTTGGAACAAGCTTGCTAGGAAAGAACAGAGACTGCTGGGCCATACACAAGCAAAAGTCAAGGCGATCCTTAGGATTGTGCTCACCAGCAGAAGATGTTTGACATCAGGCGGAATCTGACCGCCAACTACAGCAAAGTCCAGCTCACCGCGCGCCACACCCTGGCAGCAGCGCCTTGTGTTCTCCACAACCAGATTTATGCCGACTTGAGAGTATTCACGCTTGAACTTCTCTGCACATACAATAAGTCCATTGCAATGCCTGGTTTTGCAGCGCTGCCTTCGGCATGTAAGGAACATGAGCAAATACATCAGGCAAGCCATACAGATGTAGACTGTATGATGGCCTATGTTACTCACCTATGAGGTGAGGCATGACATAAACGCCAGTAGTTTGACTGGCTCCAACAGTCACTGTGCCTGTCTTGATATCTTGCACGTCTTTTGCGGCTGTCATGGCGTCATTGCACAGAGACATCATTCTTTCAGTGTACCGCAGCAGCAGCTGACCAGCAGGCGTGAGCTGCATTGGAGCGCCTTTGCTTCTGATCAGCAGCTGCTCATCGAAATCTTTCTCCAGCTTGTTGAGCATGAGGCTGATGTTGGTGATGGTGACGCCTAGCAAGTCTGCTGTTTGTTCCTTGCTTCCAGTGGCAACAACAGTCTTAAAGGCATGCAGCTGATGCAGACTGAAGGGGATGTTGTCAGTCGCAGGCACCTCCAGAGTTTGAATGCCTTCATGCGACGCATTGACCCCATTTGCAGGTGCATGTAGGTCCTTGCCGTTTCCAGACCTGTGCCCTTGGTGGCTGCGCCCATTCTGCTTGGTCTCCTTCAAAGGTTCACTGCCGTTGCGGGCAGCAGCAGCTCGGTCTTGCAGGTGCTTTTCTGCAGCTCTATCTCCTGAGCTACGTAAGGTTTGCAGAGCTTGTCTGCGGACGGTCGTGCGCGTCTTGCAACACGGCGTGATGGAGACAGCCCCAAAGGGCTTCCAGACAGGAGGCTTCATGCTGCTGCTGCTGCAATAGCATGTCTTCACTTTGGGTCGCCCTAGCCAAGAGTCACAAAGCGCGAGTTGCCTTGTGCCGTAGCTCGTAGGCTGTTCCTCAGATGTACGACTTCTTGCAGTAAGTAACCGCGCGGTAAGGCAACGTACTCAGCAACCTTGAACGGACTGTGCAGAAGCAAACAAAAAGTCAACTTCGCTTCGAAAGGAGCGATGTCAAGTGCTCAGCAGGTTGGGGTGCGGCAACAGCGGCTCGCCGTACGAAGTAGGAAGTATGCCACTAGTGTATCCTGTGCGCGGGTTTCGCGTTGAGCATGTGAGGCACCTGAGCGTCTCGGAGACACTAGCCTTACTAATCACAAGCTGTCGGAAGACGAGCAAACTTGCTCAGCAATTCTCACAGCAAGCTCCCGCGCTCACCGCAATCGGCATGCACATCTGTCCGGATCCATCTCGCAGTATTGTAGCTCGACTCAACCTGCAGAGCTCAATGGTCTGCGCCTTCAACACAGGCACCCTCAGGCATCTTGCTGCTTGATCGCTTGAAGATCCAGCCCAGGCGAAAAACTTGGCTTGGGCAAAAGCACATACCATGGAATCAGGCTTGAGTCCAGGTGAGAACTGCCGACTTCAACTGTCGTTCTACCAGCGAAAGGCTTACCGGCAGCACATCTTGCAGGAAATAAAAGACAGAAGATCAGCGAGCCAGAGTCTGCAAGGCAAGAGTCAGATGAATGTCAAATGCAAGGTGACTCTGCCTACAATGCTATGTCGTCGCCACATCACGCCAGACTACGTGCTAAGCTGTTCTCAGCAGCTGCAGACACTGCAATGGTGTCTAAGGCTGCAACAGACTCAGCCTCAGACTACAGCACTTGGAGTGTGCAACAACTCATGCAGCTGTACTATGGTATGGACGTTCGTGGTTTCTGCACAGTATGATTCAGACATCCTGATTGCTGCATGCTTACGATGTAGGCCGCTTGTTTCCACATCAAGATATGTTTAAATGGTTGGTATATGGCAATGGTGAGCTTTCACATGTGCTGCTGCATGCAAGCTCACAATAGAACTGATGAGGGAACGTGTTGCTGCAAAAGTCTTGCTCAGTGTTCAGATAGCAAGCATCCTCAAGCAGATGCAGCATACTTTCATAGGCGGGAATTTTGCTTCACACTGGATGGAGATATCTTTGTTCGATATCAGTCCTTCAAGGCAAGAAGTGTTGCGCTCCTTCAATGCCACTATGCCACCCTGCCTTGCACATGCTGACTGCTGCAGTCTGTGCCTGCTCTTGTGTGCCACCCCCATAATATGTTCTGATCATTGGCAGCTGTATAATCTGCTGTAGGATGGAGAGGAATTGAAGATAGCTATCAATAACAAATTGCCAGCCAAGATTGACATTGGGCCTGTCTACAATGTAGACCCCAAGCACAGAAATGCCTACACAGGTTAGCCTTCAGAAGCTACATCCTGTACATCTGTAAGCACAGTGCACGACACGATGCATACTCGGCTGCCTTTCTGATCACAGGGCTAGAGGGAAACAGGAAATTCATGCCAATAGAGCGGGAGCTTGTTTTTGACATTGACTTGACAGACTATGATGATGTGAGGACGTGTGGCAAAGGCGCACATATCTGCAATAAGTGCTGGCCCCTCATGGCGGTGGCCATCAAGGTGAAAGCCTGTTGCTAGAAGCCAGAACTGTGCTTCACACTACACTGCATTTGTCGTGTGTCATTTCCTGTGCCCATGCCAGCACACCAAGACAAGGAATGCTGGGTGAAAGCACGTGTTGACGACTGGGGCTTGCATTTGCTTCGCAATTTCATTGCAGCACCTTCTGCCTGTGTACCAGCCATCAGTCTGCCTTCTTGTCGTGTACAGTACACGCAGCTGCTGAAAGCTGGCTATCATTGTACCTGGCACTGCAGATTTTGGACATGGGACTACGGAACGAATTTGGATTCAAACACATTCTGTGGGTCTTCTCGGGCCGTCGAGGGGTGCATGCATGGGTTTGTGACCCCAGGTCAGATAGGACTTTCTGTGGCTCTGTGCCTTATCAAAGTCTGTCAACAGGACATGCATTGACATTATGCAGTCTGAGACGTTGTAGATGCAAGCCGCAGGTCAGAGTGAGGTCACAAATGCTCCTTTCACAGTGTGGTTTGTGCTGCTTGGCCAGTGCAAACCCACGATTCCTGTCATGTCACTGCATGTGTACAGTTATGGTGGGGTATGCAGGGCAAGGAAGATGTCGGACGAGGCAAGGTCCGCTGTAGCTTCGTTCCTGTCAGTGCACAAGGGCCAAGAGAAGGGTGTGACACGCCTCACAACAAGCGCAGCCACCCAAGACCACCCTTTCATCGATGCTGCGTATCAATGCCTACAAGAGCTATGGACGGAGGTAAGCTGCGTGCTGAAGTGCTGCAGAGCAAGGCAGTGTCTGTGGAGATTGCCCTTCTGGATCCACAGCTTACATTCAGGGTCTACTTGTTGCACACGTGGCCGTTGTTGATAGTCTTGCAGCATTGCTGGGGCTGATCAGCACCTAAGCATGGTCAATGGTGTATGTTTGTGCAGCTGCCTCAATCAGATTGTTGCAGAGCTTGTAAATGTAAAGTATGATGCTGCGCCCTTTTTGACACGGTGTGAGGTGCATACCGTTGACGTGACAGGTGATACTTCCAGAGCAACAGCTGTTGGAAAGCTCTGAGACATGGACAGCAGTCCTTGCCCATATCCCTGACAGTAATGTCAGGCAGTTTCTCCATTCTGCATGGTCTGCTAGCAAAGGAAGAGATTCAGGTGATTCAAATGTGGCAAGATGGAATCAGCTGTTAGAACAGCTACCTAAAATGCAGGTGAGCACCATCATCACATGAAAGAAACCCCTTATGAGTATTAGAGCCATTGAAGGACACATGCAGCTTCTTGGATCTTGTGCTGTGGGCCAAGGTGCAGGACCTGATCTGGCTGATTATGATGTCAAGTTCTGGTAGCAAGCAAACTAATGCCAAGCGCTCTGCTGTTTGCACCTTAGCATTGCGCTTGCCATTTTGACGATGATGATGTGATTTTTGCTATAAGGATGGTGTGGCATTGTTGCCTGACTCGTGGACCTGACTTGAGTCACCCCAGCTGAGCAGCAGTGCCTGTTTCATGATTGCAGTCTACTGGTATTGGGGATGGAAAACCAAAGTCCAAAGCACAGTTGGCCGCAGCTGCGCAGAAAGCCAAGAGGGACATTGTGTTCTCTTTTGCATATCCACGACTGGACGTTGAGGTGTCTAAGAAGATGAACCACTTGCTGAAGGCTCCGTTCTGTGTACATCCTAAGACTGGCAAGGCAAGATGCTTCCTTGACAATTTGACTCAAACTCCACCTTCAACAAACATTCACCGCATGATGCGCTGCATTCTGCTCTGTTTAAATGACATCAGGGACCCCACAGATATATGCTGGCCCTTTGCAGGTGTGCGTGCCCATCAATCCTGATGATGCAGAGGAGTTTGATCCTGTGCATGGGGTCCCAACAGTGTCTCAGCTGCTTACAGAGCTTGATCAGAGTGACATCAACACAGCATCAGCGGACATGCAGGTGAGCAGTGCATGAGCCTGTGTGTCATATGAAGTGCTCTTGCAGACCAGAAGCAAACTGCATCTCATTTGCAACCAATCAGGACCATACCGGCACTGACTGTGCAAAGACATGTCCAAAACGGTGCGACACGCTGTTAAGGTCCAACACCAGTGACATCATCAATTGCAGTAACCATCGAAATTCACTTTTATGGGGAATGTCCATTGTTATTGTGTTGTTGACATTGTCTGCAATGCAGATGACCATAGCTGGCTCTGCAAAATCGTTCCAAAGCCACATATGATGTCAGCACGCTGTTTGACGACCAAGATTGCTTTTAGAAACAAGTGCTTTTACTGTTTGCTCCCTCCTTTCAAAGCCATAAAACAATTCTTTGCAGGCTGCAACAGGTCATTGAAAGTTGAGATCTCTGATTTGACAGACTTATTGCAACTTTCCATTCCGGGAACCACCCAAAACAGACAATAGTGGATGCCATGAGCTACTGCCAGTAAAGTATTGATATTACGTTACATTCTGACAAGCTTGTGATTGATTACGCAGAATCAGTGGAAGTACACAGCTCTTCAAAAGGCTGTAGAGGATTTCCATCTCTGTTTTCTTGATGGGCTGCTGGGAAACAACAGGGATGAAATGGCCAAGAAAGCACGTAAAGCAGCATTGCAACCCACAACAAGGTGGTGACCTGCTCACGAGCAGCTGCTGCTGACTGATTTCTGGACAATGACTTTGGAAATACTATGTGCTGCCATGCATGTATGTGATGGCAAGACATGCTGACATCACCATCAGACAGACATCTGTTTGAGTTTGTCAGGTGTAAGCCTGCACAATGTCATTCAACAAGGCTTGCACAAGTCCTGGCTCAGCCTTGACAACATGTGCAGCTCGCCAAAGATTTTGTAAAGACATGGTTGGTCTCTTCTTCAACTCTGACATGGCCTGCAGTCAGCAAAACATCTGAGATAGACAGTCATGCATTGCAGCCAGATATAACATATCTGAAGAATGCATACAAAGGCAAAGCTGACCTTGGTAACATTATGATGAGAGGCTGCAACTGATGGAGACCGCCACTCAATGCCAGATAAAGTGTTGCGTTCTAGCAAGCCAACTAGGCGGCACAGAAGGCGCCCGTCTGCAAAGCTCTCCTCCAGCAGCATGCCAGGCAGCAGTTCTTTCAATCCTTTGCTGCGAGCCCACTCTACCAGCTCTGCACAATGCAGCAGCGTGGGTCAGAGGACCTTGTACAAGTCAGTGGCCCTGGGTGCTGTGAGCCTAGTCATGAGCAGGGCATACCAAGCTTTCCTAAGAGCCTTTGATTGATGCCCAAGACTGTGACTGCGTACTGCTGAGATCAGGTCTTGGCTAGGGACATACAGTCACGTTTGTCAGTCTTCAGGCTAGTGCATGTTGAAGAAGCTTTTGAAGTATTTCAGCTGTCTTTCAGAGCGCAGATCTTTCTGCATAAAAACTGCACACTAATCCCCAAAGATGATGTCAAGTGCTAGAGCTTGCTCAGTACTGCATTATATGCGGCAAATCATGTCTGGACCGGCCAGCTGGAGAACACTAATGTTTGGGTACAGCCTGATGATATTGTTGCAGTGATAGCAAAGGAGCTGATATCGAATCTCACCTGAGTCACTCAGGAACCGCTGCTGCCTCTCTCGCAGCTTCCTGCTGGACCAGTTAGCCCTACAGCCTGCAGGCTTCTTTCTAGCACCCATTTTCTCACTTACGTGCAGCTCTACATCAGCTGGCAAAAGCTGCTGCTGCCGCCTTCTTGCCATCCTCAGCTGCGCCAGTGCCGCCCTTCGGCTGCTGCTTGAGGCAGCAGCAGCTGGCTCAGGGCACCTCACAGGCGTGGCCTGCCTTTGCTGCTGTGTGGCCTCTGACTTATTACCACACTGTACCTTGTCCTGCTGCTGTCTCCCAACAGCCGGCCTCACAGACACCAGTCTGACATATGCATCATTTCCACAGCTGTGGTGGTCAGCACTCTCTCTGCTGCGGTTGGGTAAGGCATTCTTGTGGGACCGCTGGGGCGAGACTGCTCTGGCAGGAGACCCATACATGTTTGCCTGCCCCACAAGGCTGACAGTCATTGTCTCATGATCATGGTACGGACATGCCGACTGTCCTGCATGCCTCTTCTTCGGCGGCTGCTGCTGCGGCTGCTGCTGCCTGGGGCTCCGCTGCAAAGGGGATGTGCATCTGATGGACCCATGAGGCCCAACACTGACCATGTTTTGTGCATGACCAAAACAGTCACCAGTGACTGCAGGGCTGGTGGCAGCTGCAACTGCGCCTGAGCACCTGTCAGGCTTGCAAGTCTGCTCATGGCTGGTGAGTGTCCTATCCACTGGCTGTTCCCCCAGTGGCTGACTGGCAATGACTCCTGCTGAGGGGTGCGTCAGGCGCAGGTGGTTCAGCATACCCCAGATAGAGGCTTGCCGCCCCTGCATCTCACCAGGTCTTTCGAATACATGGTGTTACAGTACATCACCAGGTCTTTGGAAAGCATGATGTTACAGTATTTTGCCAGATCTTTCCAGTGCATGACAGTACATCACCAGATCAAATGCATGATGTTACTGGTACATCACTTGTTTTTGCATCAGTCACTGTGCCTCTGCTCTGGTGCGCAGGCGGACATGCAAATCCGTGATGTCTGGGATAGCTCATGCCTTTTGGGGACAAGGGGCAACAACATAATTTCCAGTTGACATATCACAGGAAAACATCACAAACAGGCATTCACTGGTGATGCAACAATACACTTTGATTTTTTTTTCCGGTCAGAAAGTCACGATAAGATGATGCTTCAAGAATCAGTGTGCTGATTCTGTCGATCTATGCAGTCCAAACATAATAGGCTGTCGCCCAAAGCTGCAGTACAAGTGTTATGTGGCAAAAACCCTCTCTGGTCAAATATGCTGCCTACAACTAAGATGTTACCTGCAGGATGTGCTCAACTTCATGTAGCAGACCCCTGGGGCAGGTGTGGGCTGTCAGCATTCCAAGATGCCCCAGTGCAGCAAATACATTACTCCGTGCCGCTGCCAGGCTCCTGGGACTGCGGTTTACCCCCCACACAATGCGCCCTTCCAAAGCTCCTACACAACGCAAAACTGATCAGATCTGCACACCAAACAGTCACAATCATCTGGCTGGTTTGTGGCTTGCCCCACAGTGCATGCAAAGTTGCAACCAGCTCCAAAATGCTGAGCAAAACATTGGGCAACACACAAAAATTGGCACTTGCAGCGAACTGTCCGAAAGCATGAGCAAAGGCGAGTGCATGCATTACCTGCAAGATCGCACAGCAGCACCCCGTTCCTAAGGGGGTTCTGCAGCAGGGGCTCAGCCTCGTCTGCTGAGGTGACTCCCAAGCGTGCTTCTCTCAACCAGGACCTGCAGCACTTCATCAGCCTCATTACCCCAGCACATGCCCAACACGACATTTGGACAGGGGTTATTTAGACAGATGCACAAGTTATATTCAGGGAAAGCATAGCCAGAGAGTCAGCCAACCCCCTCATTCACACATCGGATGTTGCCGCACAGCTCCATCAAGCAGAACCTTCAAATTGAAATGGCAGAAGGCTGGTTTGCCCAGGGCTTTGTCAGGTCGCTGATACATCATCAAGAATGTGCACTCACACATCAAGGTATACAGAACTGCACAATATTGCTGCTGCATTGTGTTCATGACCGATGACCACAAAGCTGATCGGCATGTACTGGTCTCAGAAGCAGCTTCTTGGACACAGATGCACTACATAGCACAGCACCTGCTGGTGATGTCAGAGTCTAAGCTGCCGCAGGGTGTTGTTGACTTGGCTAAGATCATGAAGCCGGCTATCATGCCAAAAGGCATCCTATCATCAAGAAACCATGCAGTCAAGTCAACATACCTTGTAGTCTGCTCTTCCCAGATGCCAGCACCAACAGCAGGCTCTGAGCTGCTCAAGCAGTACCTCACACTAGCCACCCTGTTCTCCGACCCACTATGAACCCTCAGCCCTTTGTCGACCGCCTCTGGACTCCCTCGCAAGGGGTAAGCGCCCTGAGGGGCAGAGAACAGGGGCTGAGTGGGGACCCCTTGACTGGCTTGTGGCAGCTGTCCAGATGGGGAATGGCCGGAGCATGGCATCACATGCCTTATGTTGCTGCCTGTGACCTGATCCCTTACCCCTGACTGGCAACCAACTTGCTGGCTCGTGGCTTGTGGCATGGCATTTGATGGGAAAGCTGTTGCTGCTAGCCTGTCCCTGCCATGTGGGCTCAGATCAGCCTGCATCAGCACAACACAAAATTGTATGCAGCTCCAAATGACAGCGGCAATAACGGGAATCGATCATAGTTTGATCATAATGCTGTCTGTTCGTGCTATAAAAGTGCAGCTCACCAAGTAAGACAGAACATGCCCACAAAGCACAACAGTGACAACAATGCATTTGCCCAAACACAGACCCCTGAGCTGGGCCGGCAAACATTATGCTGATTGTGTCCCAGCTGAAGCTAACAGGTTCAGAATTCTTACCTTGTCTAGGTCTGACTCCCAGCGCACCCAGTTCTGCATGTGAGTCGGACTAGCAGACAAGCCATGCTTGTGCTGCCTCTTCTGCTGGCCGCTGCCATGAGCTAGAGCAGCAGGCTGTGCGTTGCCATGCGCTGCAACAGGCTGAGGTGAAGAGCCAGCTGCACGCTCATTCTGCACTTTGCTAGGGCTCACCACCGCCTTGTTGGGGCTGCTCTTGCCTTGGCTGGATGAGGCGCCCATCTTGGCTGGTCTAGGTGACATGCAAGCCATGCGAGGGCTCATCCTGTCTCTCTGTACATCAGGCCTGTCTGACGCACCCTTTGTTTTGTGAGAACAGCTGCCATCTGCGATGCTCTGCTGCTTTCTAGCTGACTGGTGGCTCAGGGACTCTCTAGATGTAGGCTGCATCGGCCGCTGGGCATGGGAATGCTGGCAAGTAGAAGGTGAGGCAGCTGTGCCCGCCTGCTTTGGTTTGTGCAGAGCAGCATACCCTTGCGTGCTGTGACGCACCACTGGCGAGCAGCTATGGCGGCTTTCAGACACCCCAGCAGCTTCAGGCTTTGAAACGCCAGCTGGCGTAGCCCAAGCATGGCCATGCATGCCTGCATGGCTGTCCTGCCTTGCATTACACAGCTTGTGAGAGAGCTGTCCATCCTGCTGCTGCAACTGCAGCTGCTGCTGCAAATGCTGCTGCTGCTGCCCCTGGTGAGGAGCAGCCAGTCGTGAGCCAGCTGCTAGCTGCTCTTCCTTCTCCCAGGCAACCGTTCTGCAGGGCTGAGAGGGCTGCTTGTCAGCTGCTCCAGGGCTGGGCAGGGCTCCTCGGAGGCCAGCCTCAAAAGCTATGAGCTGGGCTTGGCTGACGTGGTCCCACTGCAGGGGCCGCCAGGGGTGAGCTGCACATTTGCTGGGCTGAACCCAGGCTGGCCTCTTGCTCATGTTCTCTCCTCTCGGCCCTGCCCTCCTGCCTTGGTTCCTATAGAGAGAAGGACACAAACATGATGCTGTTCAAATACCTAGTCGAAGATAAGGTGGCAGGGCTGTATCACGTTGTTCCCCCAGCTATGTATGGCGTGTTAGACTGATGCATGGCTTTGATGACAATCAAGAAGCTTGATCCGTCTTCCCATGGTGAGGCGTAGAAGCATTAGAGTGACCTGTGACACAAGCTGCCTGTGACAGAATACTGGGAACATGGCAGCTCAGCCTTGTGCGATGCTGCTGGCAAAACAGAACATACAAAGAGATGTCACCCATGACAGATGGTGGTACGGCAAGGTGGCCAGATGCAAACCTGGATTTCAAACAGGATCCTAAAGGCTCAGGGATAATGCTGTTGTATTCCTTTGCATGCTCCAGCTGTTGGTCGTGCCTCAAGCACAATAGGTCTGACATATTCATTACATCACAGGACTCCAGCAGCATAGCGTTGGGAGAAAAGTCTGGCATCCACTGCTGACTGCTGGCACATACTACTGGGCCAGCCATGCTATTCTGACAAACCTGCTGATTAATCTGAAATATGGTTCACGCCAAGGTTCTTAAGCTATAAATCATCAACTCTCTGATGTTTCTGCACGGCAAAGCAAGTCTGCAGGAGGACAGCAAGGTGTGAACCCTCTGCCCAATCAAACTTGTTTTCTGACAACGCTGGTAATGTTTTGCAGGCAGGCAGGCACTGAGAAGAAGGATGCCTGAGATGGCATAACTGTTTTCAGCAACATAGTGCTTTCATAACCAGACCAGGCTGAGCTTTGCAGATGCAAAACATTGCTGCAAGCTTACCATGCAAGCGCCCTTGGTCTATTAAACAAATCAAGCCGTGCCAGCATCTACACATGCTAACTGTGGGGACAGCGAACCAGTCTGTCTTAGGTCTCGCAAGTCACTGACCGCTGCAGGTCATCGAAGAAGATATCAGTTCGCTAACGAGCAGCCATCAAATGCACGGGCGAGCACAGCAGCACTCTGCTACATTGGGCTACAGGCAGTCTCAGTCTGGACTCTGAAATGCGGACGGTTACGCCGTCGGTTTACTCACCACTGAGGCTGCTCACAGCGAGTCAAGATCCTTTGTTATTGTGCGCGCGCAAAGCAGATTGGATGCATCGATCGGTGCCAGACTAAGCAGCGCGTACGTTGTTGCCGTAGCAAGGCAGCCTGATAGCTTCGATCCTGCGACCTGTGCAGGCAGATGCTTTGACTATGATGCTTTTCTACACAGACCGGCATGACGACATTCGCTTGCGGGACACACATCTTGAACGGTCCTTCGCATGCGTATAAGCGAAAGCCGCTCCGTCACACAGCTGGTCGCAAGGAATGTCATACCTGGCACAGTAGCTGGCAGAACTCAGAGCGCCACTCCGTGTGCTTCAGAAAAGTACCGCAGGTCCGATGAGAGCGCCTTCATGCCTCAGCTGATGTCATATGCTTGGGCTGCCTGTGCTGACTGTATCAACAAAATGTCACGTCCTACTGTAGGCTGCCCGCTCAGCCAGAGTGTTCACTAGCGCTACACATAGCATACCAGCACCTGCAACATGGGATCCAGATGACTATATGCAGAGTTATGATTCAGATGACTATGATGATGCCACCTATTTTCAACTGCAGTCACACAGGATTGTTGCTCACCGCCAGTCACGCAAAATGATGTTTGAGACAGCTGCTGACAGACGAGAAAAGAGAGTCAAAGAGATCCGAAAGGTAGATGTATGCACCATTTGCTCACCACAGCAAATACCAGCTTAATTCAGGCCTTTTGCACTGACGAGCTTGCATGTACTGCAGAATGAGCTGGAGGCTGAAATAGCGGAGATGCACCCTGCCTTGACCTTACTGCTGTTGGTGTGGAGAAGGTACAGAAATCAAAGCCCTGCTGACATGGCTCTTGGCACTCAGTATTGGCTTTCCTTGGATTTTGAGCTTTGGCTGTGGTGTCTGCAGTTTCTGGTTCAGATTTGTAACATTATGGCAGAAAATGAGAGCGACCCCACTGGAAACATACAAAGCTGTGACTGTCACAAGCATGGCAGCCAAAGATGTGGTCCAGGAAATGGTGACTGACAGTGTAGACCGGGCAAGGCACGCTGTTGAAGAAGCACGAGCAGTTGCTGAGCGTAGCCGAGCAAAGGCAGAGCTGATGGAAGACAGGCCGTGCCCAGATGTGAGGCCTGCCAGGCATCACCCAACACTGTGCTTATATCACTCCACAGCTCCACGCCTTTAAGACAGCCACTTGGCGCTAGCCCATGACTTTTGCAGAGCTTGCTTGCTGTACTCTTGGTTGACCTGATACGTGTCTGATTTCAGAATAGCTGCATGAGTACGCACAGACAGTGAGTGCATGGTACAAAGGCGTCATTGCCTTGGAAGGCGCTGCATGGATGGGTCACTGTGCACAACAGTAGGCATCCTCTACACTCACTGGCAGATTTGCTTGTTGTACTGTGAATGCTGCCTGCCTTTTATGCTTCTGCTGCAGGACCATAGCCGAGTAATTTAAGTGGTTTGCGTGCACAGGACATATGGGGCAAAGTTCAATGGTGGTGGGAGCGCCCACAGCTGAAGCGCATGAGGACTACGGTGTCCATGGCACAGTGGAGTGTCAAGCTGCCTGCACTCTTGGCCCTTATTGCAACCCAAGTTGGCCTCTTGGCTAGTCAGGTCAGTGGCTTTCAGCCGCAATGGATAAGGTTGCTGCTCACCATAGATTCTTTATTTGTCAGCAGCATATATGTCACCCCACTCTCAACCCTTGGGACCAAACTTGCTGTCAGTCACAGGCCACTCAAAGGGTTGCAAGGTCGTCCACCAACCTGCACTGATGTCTATGGTTGAAGCGTTGCTTGCCACCCTGCAGACACAACAACTATTGCAGCATACTCCTTCCATGCTAACAGAAATTATTGATGCCCTTTCACATCACCTTAACCTGCTATAATCATAAGTAGAAATCATCTCACTCTTTTTCTGTGCTGCAATGAGTCAGTTTACAGATGGAAACTGTGCATGCTCACAGTCAGGCTTTGACCACCCAATGGCAGCTTAGCTCACCAACCCAGCATTACTGTGCTTGATCGATCTTCCCATCCGCCCTGTGCATTGGCCCGCATTTTGACATATGTAAGAGTCTCTGGATGGTGTGAACACGCCCATTCTCTTGAAGCAGCAGAGTTTGGTCAATGTGGTACATGTCAAGAAGAGTAATGCAACCAGAAAGTAAATCTGAGCACCTGAATGAATAGCGCAACAGCCACAATGTGATATGCAGGTGTCTCTGCCCATGTTGGCTCCTTTGCTGCTTGGTACCGGCATGCTCTTCCGCAGCATCAAGTCCAATGCCAGCTTCCTCTTCCCTCGCATTGGCCTGGTTGTGGTTCTCATGTGGGTCCTCTGGTTCGCCAACTCAGTCGTGCAGAGCACCGTGCACTACCTTCAGCGGCAGGGGGCCCTGGACCACCGAGTCTCAGCAGCTGTCATCACCGGAGCGGAGCTGTTCACCATGCTAGGAGCTGGGGTCATCATCCTGTCTGCTCTGGGTGTCAATGTCTCTGGCCTCCTGTTGCCTGCTGGCGTCTGCCTGGCCATTGCTGCCAAAGACCTTGCCCACAACTTCCTGGCTGGTAGGTGATTGCCTGCTGTCAAGCATCCTCAGAGTGCTGCTTTCGTGCATGCCCTTCTGCATCGTGCATGCTGTAGGAGCAGCACATGCGCTATGACATGCATGCATGACAGTTGCAAGCATGCTCTTTTGCTGAATGAGAAAAGTAGAGTCAGTTGCAGCTGTAGGTAAGCTCAGAAGAATGTAAGAAGAATGTAATGTCACTTGTAGTCATAAGGTTGTTCCAATCGGTTTGCAGAGGTCATGCACGCGTGTCCATGCAAGCAATTTGTCCTACTGCTTTGCTGTCCTGTGCAGGGTTCTTCCTGTTTGCTGTTCAGCCCTTCAGGCTTGGTGACCGCATTGCTGTCCGGTCCATGGCCTCTGGTGAGTCGGCTGCCAGCTCTCCAGGGCCCACAGGCGGTTGGTATGAGGGCTGCTGCGAGCAAGTGGATCTCAGGCAAGCACTTGACTATTAGTCTCAAGTACAGTAAGCCAGAGCGTCCTGCTTAATGAAGTGTGTCATAGCCCAAGCTGCACACCTGCAATCAGTCTTCTGATCATATCCTCAGCTTCATCTGTGCATTTGCTCTGCTGACACGCTGTTGCAAGCTATTGGTGCTACAGCAAAGGCACACAATGGGTTCTACTGACAAGGCTGTCTTACGATGGCCATTCAGAGACTCCAACACAAGCACCCATGCTTGCAAGTGCAGGAGGGGTATTGTGGTACTGTATCATACCTTGCTCTACCCCTGCAGTTGAGGTGGTGTCATGTTTTGCACTACAACCCAACAAGGACACAGTTGATAATACTTGTTGCCAGCCAGCACCAACCCTTACGCGCCACTGCATGAATGCTTCGCTTGCTACGTTGCAGCAGACACCCCTTACACGCTTCTGGTGTCATGGCAGGTACACCATCATCAAGAATGGTCGGCAGAGGCTGTATATGCCCAACAGCAAGTTTCTGACATCTGAGTTCATGGTGCTGGATGCAAAGAACAAGGACAACAGGAGCAGAGGGCCTGGGGCAGGTCCGGGGCTGGATGCCCAGCGGGGTGACCCTGCTCAGGAGACCATGCGGCAACAGTCCCAGGGCGACATGACTCGGCCTGCGGGTCCTGGCATGGCTTATGGCAGATGGGGTGAGGAGCTGCAACGGCAGCGCATCATGTCTGCAAGCAGGTCAGCCGTCCTTTGTTGTGCAAAGAGAGGGGGGGGGGGGAGGTGCACCTGATGTGGGGTGAAGAAGAAGCCATGGCAAGGTTATGCTTTCATAGCATGCTAGCTTGTATCATGAAGCTGCATAGTAAAACAAATAGGGAAGTTTGATAGATGCCCCAGTCTCTGCACAGTCAGCTTTCTCCTGTTGATAATGGTGTGCAAGCTTTATTGTGATTAGGCATGAAAAGTCTCAAAGGTCTGAGTAATGTCCAGGCAAAATGTAGACTTTGCAAAAGTCATCTGGTTGATGCTCAAGACAAGGTGCAGTTTGGCTTCATGAACACTGCACAAACAACAACAAATTTTGAGAGGACCTTTCACGACAAGACTGACTGATTGAAGCATTCAGCTTTGCAAGCGCGGCTCTCAACAGAGTGGTTGACCCCTGTAATGTGTACTGATTACGTACAGATGATAGACAATGATTTTGCCTGATTGTGCAGGAGACCTATACCACCCAGCAACCCTGAGCAGGATCCTGCCAAGTCCTCAAACGATCAGCAGGCGCCCACTGCCAGTCCTCATGGCAATCAGGCCACAAATGGGAACGGTCATCAGGCTCCTCAGAATAAGCAGGGTGATGCTGGCAGCCATTCTTCTCAGCAGAATGGTGCACAGCATGAGCAGCGTGCACCCTTCCAGTCACCACCTTACCGGGGCATTCCAGGTTACTATATGTATGGAGGCTACCCAGGCGTGCCGTATGACTCGGCTGATCCTGACCAGTATCTTTACCAATACAACTATAATGGACTCCATCCATACTGGAGGAACACATACGGGAATGACGACTATGATGAGCAGTGGGACGAGACACAGTGAACGAACAGTTTGCAGTTTGTACAAAAAGAACTATAGGCTTAATGCTTTGAGGCACCAGGCCCAGTATGTTTAGCTTAGCTGATTCTGATGTAGCTTCCCCTTGAACATTACAGCACCAAGATTGTGAATTGTACATTATGTTAGATGTAGATGACCAGTCCAAATGTTTCACTGCTGTTTGTGTGTAGTATTGTTTGTGAGCTGTGTGCAGAAGAGTAGGGTACAGAATCTCACAGTCCTCTACCTTCCTCTTTATAGAAGCAAACAATAGGTCACGATATTGCAGCACCTTGATTGCATGGAGTCGCAGAACTGCCTGTCTTTCGCAGTTCAAACAATGAACTCACTGCCTCTTCAACATTGCTAGACCGATGGCATGCCAAATTCGACAATTCAGGACTGTAAAGTAACATGTTTCACAATTGGTATCACAGGCAGCATGGCTCGGTTATCACTCATTGCACTGCTGCTGATCAGTGACCTTGGCCAGGTGACACTTCTGTGACCAATTGTAGGTTGTACAGACGATAACAAGTTCATGGCTGCCATCTCTCAGGCCCCAGGACAACACATGTGCTGAAAAATTGTGTTTATTTATTCACTGGGTGTGGTAGCAAGTGCAAAAGAATTCTGCTGTCACACACACATACACGCCTAGTCATCACCTGTGATGCTAACGGACTTAGCTGTTCACGCTCATGCCTCTGCATGCATTTCACAACCATAAAATTGGCTTCAGACATACGACTACATTCATCATGCTGACACCCATCACAAGCAGCAGTCCCCAGTTCCTCATGACAAATCTACTGTTGCGCTGCAACAGGCGCCCCACAGCAGCCTGCTTCTCATTCCGCTGCATCATCTGTAGCACATGCTGGCTTCCACCAAATGCAACTGCAGCAGGACCAGCTTGCCCCAATAAGGGCTTGTCTGAGTAGGCAGGGCCTGTCCCGAATGACTTTTGCCCAGCATTTGACTGTCCATTTGACAGTGAGCGAGCCACTCCCCTAGCAGCTGGGGACCTGGGTGGGAGTGTGCCAGCAGGGGTGGGGTTGGGAGGCAGGCCTCGGCCTACAGCCTGGGTGTTGCCTCCTGCCACAAGTGCTTGAAGATCTGGTGCTGAGGCATACCTTCCAGTGACAGTGCCCTGTAGCAAGGCAGCTGACAGGGCAGACCTGCACCAACATGAAGAGTACAGCCAATGTGACAGCAGGCAGACACAAGCTGAGTCATGGTCTGTGGGCACATGACGCCAGGATACAGCTTGTAGAGGTCTCCTTCGTCTGTGAGCGTGCGATGCACTGGGACAGGCAGCATGACCCAGAGTACACAGGCATCTATGTTATGCTGATCAGCCACTGCAACCTGTCTTACCGAGCTGTCATGCAAGGTGTTTGAACCAACACCGACAAGTCTGACAGCATCAGCAGCAATGCACTGTGCAGAAGTCAAGCATCAGCTGTGTGCCTGCCAGGCTTGCATGTAACCGCCTGGACATCAGCCCCAAGGCAGGCAACACCATTATGGGGACAGGCACAAGGAGGGGGGGGGGGGGTGAAGGGGTTGAGGGTTCACCCTGACAGGGAGCTTCACTAGGCTCAGCAGAGGCCAGGCGCAGAGCCTCAGGGTCATCAGCAGTCTGCAGATAGGCTGGTATGGCACTCAGCTTCTTTGACAGGCGCTGTGTTAGAGTGGCTGAGGCAGCTGCAGGGGGTGGTATGCCTGCTGCCTCAGCCAGCCCTGCCCCAGGCAGCCTGCTGTCTATTGCCCCGATGCTGCCTTGGCTGTCATCGTCTCCTTGGACCATGGGGGCCTTCATGCAGAAGGGATTCCACCTGAGGAAAAGAACATACTGAGCCGCTTCAAGGCGTGATGGAAGAGGTTCATGATTGAACCAAGCTTTACCTTAGCCGGAGCCAATATTGAGAGGGTTGAGGGGCATTTTGGGGAAGGGGGGGGGGGGGGAGCAGGGACTAGCGGAAGGATTCCACCTAAGCCAGTGTGACATGTGCAATGACAACAAGAAGTTGTGAATGAGCAATAAAATGCTCACACACAGTGTGGATTGACCTGAAGTTGCTCTTGATTAACATTAGCTTGGATTGAAGTTGCAAGTATGCAACACATTTCCAGGGTGAACAGTAATCAGTTGTGCACAGTGCGAAATCATGCGGAGCATGCGGAGCTGAAGTCCAGGCCAAATGCTTTTACTGTTGTTTACAAGCAAAATACGTGCACATGACAATAATGTGACTTGTCAACCAATAACCATGTTAGACATGCACAATTTAGTTTGTGGTGGTCATTGGACGCAGCCAAGACCAACGGTGCGAGGATAGCAAGCAGTGCACAGCATGTGATGACACATCCAGGCAGTGAACCTACTTTCTGGAGTTAGGCCTTTCGGCTGTGTCACTTGGGTCTGCACGTGCAGTAATATTGGCCTTGGCTGCATTGGTGGCTTGCTCAAGATTGGCATTGTGCGCATCACCTGCATTGACATGCCTTTGCCTGACAAACCAGATGCATAGCGTCATTGAAGTCATTCAGGGTCCATGCCTCAAGCTAGACTTCAAAGTAAGACAGCAAGCATTCGCTGAAGCAATGCCTGAAGACTTAGCGGCGCAAAAGAATGCCATCAAGACATTCATTGACCTGTTGGTATGCAATGCGCAGTAGGATGCAACACATCAACATGGGCTCGTGTTGTCCATTGACACTTTGCATTGAGTGCTGTGTACTGCCTGGTTTGATGACAGAAGTAGCACTCGCCTGAGAGCACAGTGGCCAGGGGTGAGCCCCTTCTGGGGGAAGCACCCCCCTTCCTGGCAGAACGGGGCTTGGGGGGGCGGCGCTGGCGGGTGAAGGACATCCAGGGCCCGCCCCCTCCCTTGTTACGCTTCAGCGCCTCTGCCTCCACGTTGGGCGTGCTTTCTGTGCGGCGCAGCTCTGACAGCATCTGCAGTGCCTGGTCCATATCCTCCTCCTTTGAGTCCATCTGCTTACGGCTGCTGGTGAAGGAAGACAGCAGGCCTCTTGCCTTGCCCCTCTTGGACTTCCTGCGCTGCTTCCCTTCTGCTGGTGCCGCTGTTGCCTTCTGCGAATCTGCCTTGGCCAGAATGTTGACTGGGCCATTTGCAGCGCCGGGAACCCCTGGCTGAGCCCCAGCAGGCTGCTGCACATGCTGTGCCTGCTGGGCTCCAGATTTAAGAGCTGCCAGCTTGCTCAGCTCAGCATTGGTCATTCCGACAGGCTGGTGATGTGCAGGCAGCTCCGAAACCAGGATTGGACCTGATGACAGGGATTCCAGGTCATCGGTGCTGCTGCTGGTATGCAGGTCGGCGGGCAGGTCTGCCGAGGGGTCTATGATGCTGAAGTAGGAGTCCTTGCTCAAGGGGGGCTCAGCAGGGGCCGGGGTGGGTATGCGCTGGGGGTCCTGCTGGTCCAGGGCAGGCTGGGTCTTGGGCTGTTGTGGCTGCCTGCCTAGCATCAATGCGGCGCTGCACCTCAGCATTGACAGCCAGCAGAGACGCAGGAACAAAGCCTGCACACACAGCAGTGTGAAAAGCGACAACAGCAATGATGGAGACGATGCTGTTTCAGTAGCAGCGACAGCAATGACTGACACGATTGCTGCGTCCAGCACACTACACAACCTTCCACAGTTGACCTGACGTGATGTCAAAAATGTCAGTACCGCCATGAAAAAGCCACATGGCAAGAGAGGATAGCAAAGCCAGCTTGCAGAGGCATTTGGACTCACAAAGACTATATAGTGGTATAAAAAAACACAAGGTGTAACAGCAAATGGTGGCATGTCGCAGTGAGATAGGCAAAAAAGATACACACATGCAGACATTATGAACCTACCCTGTTTGTCGCTGAGCAGCCTCTCTTTTGATTTGCCTCCAAGGCTCTCGGGCAGCTGGTCACGGTCGACAAACTCATGCAGAATGTGGAAGTCTGCCTTGCGCAGAAACCTTATTTGGCCTTCACCCTATCGTCTACAAACATCTGCAGGACCCTCCAGACTGCCGCAAACATGAGGGGAATGTTAACCAGGAACATTCGGCTCATCAACTCCTGCAGAGAGTGAGCGAGTCACGTGTTGCCTGCCGAAGCACCAGATGAAGCTGAAGGGAGTGTACAGAAAATGCAAATCACATGCAAAAGGTTGATCAGAACATGCTTGACCTGAGTGGACAATACTGTGAATGTTGCTGACATGACATCCAAGACATCTGCATGCAAGACATCTGCCGCCTGCTATATGCCATACAGGACAGAAGTAGACAGCACACTGTGGACAACGATGCTAACTGTGAGGCAGTTCAAGCAAGATTGTTAGTCTAATGCCATAGGCAGGAGGCAAACGGTTGTGGGGCGGGGGCAGGAGGGGAAGGGGAGGTAGATGCCTGGGGCAACTTACAGGGTAGTGATCCTGGTAAATACCAGACATGGACTTGAACACCTTTATTGTGTTCTGGTTGAGCATGTTCATCCTGAGCCCAGCTAGATCCTGCACACCACACCAACCATGTTGACGCCACTCAACGGCTGCCAGCCTACTTGTATATCATATGACAGTGCAAGGCACAAGTCATCCGAAGGAGCGTAAGTCATATACTGTGCAGATGTACAGTAATTGTATGCACACTGATTTGTGTGTAAATGTTATGTACATGTGATGTACAGCATATAGAGTACACATTTGTGTATGATGACTGCCAATGGAGTGCCTGTGCATCAACCCCTGCTGCCTGCCTGCACTGTCCCCAGATCAACTTTTGGCACAATGAGCACAATACTGTATATGCTGCAAGCTGTAGACAGTCTGGTCTGTCAGCACAATGAGAGCAATGCACAGCTTTGTATGTGTTGCAGGGTTTGCAGACTGACCAGATGACACAGTGGCATTCCACAGGGTGCCCGCTTTTCTCTGCAGCCTCCTTGTACTTGCAGTTGACCATGTACTCCATGGCCCTGCATGTGCAGCACAGCATTACTACCAGCCAGAACACCTGGCTGCCTTGTCTGATTGTAAACTCAACAGCCTGTAGTCTGTACAAAATTCATGATAGTAGATCCTGCTTGCATGTACAGTTCTGCAACAAGGAGATGATGCAATGTTGTGTGTGACAATGAGCGTGTGAGCAAGTGTGTTGGTATCTCAGCAATAAATCAATAAGCAATGCAGTGGTCAGCAACCTTGCTGTGCGCTTGAGACCGAAACAGGAGGAGAGAAGCAAGATATACCCTGCAGTGGTAATAAACATAGTCTTCTAGTGAGATGCCAGCAGCCTCCATGCCTGGCACATCGATTGCAGCTGCGTGCTCCATCCACACAGGTGATCCCTACAGAAGTACACAGGCAGGTGGACAAAACAGCCACACCACACCAGCATGACCGTGTGACATTTATGCAAACAACAATGCTGCATCAACGGCACCAAAAGCCGGTATGCATTCTTCTGTGCTGACAACAGTTGCGATTACCAAGAAAAGTTCCTCTGATGGAATACTGATGTCCTGGCAGCAATGGCTGGTCATGAAACAGGTTGCTTCATGGGATGCTTACCGCTTTGTCTAGTCCCACAAACCCAGATGGAAGAAATCTTCGAAGTTTGTTGTCTTTATCATCGGGCAGAAATGTCTCCAAGCACTCGTCAATTTTTGCTTCTTGACGCCACCTGAGTGTGTCTGCACAGCACATGCACAATCTTCTGCAAACATTGCAATATGATATTGAATAAGACTCACTTGATGCATGACTTCTCACTCACACATTTAGGACACGTATCTTGAGAGCAAGACCCTGGTCCAATTTCAATGCAAAAAGTTCTGGGCAGATGGTTAGGTAAGCACTTGATCAGTCGGCTTCATCTTGCAGGCGTTGGTTGCATGGGCTTACTTTGCAGCATGTCCGCAGCAGCTTCAATGTTCATTTTACGTGCTTTCAAGAAGCGGAAAATGGTACATTCCTCATTGTCCAGGGGCTGCAAAAGCACCAATTGTATGAAGTTATTCGAAAGCACAGCAATATTCCATGAGAGGATCGTTTCTTACTGACACTTACCATGAGCGATTTAGGAAGCACAACGCCGCGCTTATCAAGCTCATTCTGCAGAAGAAGGCATAGTTGGCCACACGCTAGTACTGGCTCAAAGATCACCGCTCTACAGCGATTTTGTCGCATACGAGACAGTCGTATGTCAATGTCATGCTCAGCGTGGCATCACAGTAGCGTCACAGTCAGACCTGCAGCTCGCGAACGGCCTGCACATCGCTTTCCAATTCGGGTCCAGGCATTCTACTGAGCAGTTGTCAACAACAGGGTCACATAGTGATGAACGTGTGGAAACTGGCGATATGTGATCCCGCTGTCTTCGCGCCAGGGCTTCGCAGCTTCCGCCAATGGGAGGCGATATATGTTAAAAGCCACTCCTGGTCTGTAGCGCTGCAGCAAGGTCAACGATACTCGACTACTGCCAGCGCAACGGCATGCACGAGGTCACAAGTCGCAAAACCTCGGAAACTGCGATCGCAAGCCCCTGGTTGACCGCAAAGTGGTACTAGCATCTGGTGGCATCTTTACAGTACGGTACGGTACGATATGGTTTGGCTTACATTGTAATATCCGTGCTAGAGAGTGAGTGTCATGCGAACTTGTTCCTGATATCTCCTGGTTATCAGTGTGAGCTGCTTGGCTGCTTCAGACTCTAATTCCACATAACTGACTGCACTGCATTTTCAACGGTTCTTGCTGCGTGCTACCACGGCAAGGTAATCTCCTGACTAGAACATGTGTGCAGCCCTTGTATTGCTGCTCCAAGCAGGCCCTCGAACTCAAACACTAGGCAATGCCAGGTTGGATGTGCAGCCATGAGCACAAACCGTCCGCAGCACACTGGACATGTCAAAGGTGATTGCCACGACATGACCATCGAATATATTGCACAAGTAGAATTATTGCACAGAAATATTGCCCCAGGCCTGTTAGCAACACTCTCAACTAGTCAAAGAGATTTTTAAGTGCGGCAAATTTGGTCACCTCAAAGTGCAAAGAAGAGGTGCGCAACCGTAATGCAGGTCTGTATATATGCTAACACCAAACAGCCAATAAAAAGGAATCCTTTGATCAATACTGTGATGTCCATATGTCTGACTTGACAGTGACGGCATGCCTGCATGAATCTGCTACCCAGTGCAGATATAGCCCAGAGCATCATGTATGTCAGTCAGTACACGCCAGTATATTGCACCAGCGAATGTGCATCGCATCACAGTTTACTGGACAGCACAGGGTCAGTTGCACCATCTACAGTGGTGGCAGACCCCCAAGGCGCCTCTTGGACAGAAGCTCAGCAAGGCGAGCCGACCACTCGCAGCCTGGAAGCTTCTTGCATGTACCCGGTCTCTCTGGGGGTTTGCTGATTGTCCATATGTCCAGCAAAGCATCATCTTTGATGTCCAGCTTCTGAAGAGCTGTGCGAGTGAGGCCCTGAGGCTGTGCAGCAAGCTGCACAATGGCCTCAAAGCATCGACAGCCACAGCAAAGTTTAGGTTAGGTACGGTAGAGCCTGAAGCTGAGTGACGGGCATTGCTGGTTGTAGTACCCACGATGCAACCATCTGCATTGACTACTGCCCCCCACTAGCACCAGCGTGCACAGTGGCATTTGTCAGCAACATGGGACAGCTGATCTGCCACCATCCTGGCTCACAGCATGACTGTACACAACCTGCAGATGCCCACAGTCAAGTACACCTAATGGGGCAACCCACAACAGCATTCAGCTTGTTGAAAGCAATACAAAAAGGGTTGTTCTCTGGCCAATGCAAGGTTGGCCGCCACCTTGTGTACATCAACAAAATAACAACTTAGCCCGACTGCATGAGCCCTGCCAAGGCAGGTGTTACCAGGAAAGCAACACTGTTTAGCCAGGCTCATAAAAGTACCTTTGACACATTGCCAGCTGTGATTGAGGGTTGCAGTCTTTTGTCTGGGCTGAAGAGCGCATGGCCTATAACAGCAATAGGCTGGCCAGCACTCACAACATGGTGCTGTAGCACTGCTGCCTGTAGTGTGAGGCTGTCAGGGGCATCCCTGATCCGTAATACAGCAAGGTCCAGCACATGCTTGAACACGTAAACAACGTCAGCAACATGCCAGGGGTGGCTGCCACTGAGCCTAAGCTTGTAAATTGCAAGGTGGTGGCTGTCATTGTTGCGGCTGTGGGGCAAGCTAGAGATGCTAGGTTGTATTACATGGGCATTAGTCAGGATGAAGCCATCCTGACTCATTACAATGCCAGAAGCCCATCCACCGCCAGGGACTGACACCAACACCACGCTGGGAATGGCTGATGCCCACAGTCCAGGGCTTGACTGGCATGATCTGACACCGCTATTGCAAGCTGGATCGCGGCTTTCAATAGCAATGCGTGCACCTCCGCCTGAAAGGCTTCCTGCTTCTGATCCGCTGTTGCTGGTGAGCATGGGAGTGAATGTGGGTTGAGGAGCTGCACTGTTGTGCTGCAGCAGCCTGGCCTTCTTTGCTGCTGCTCTTCCTGACACTAAATGCTCAATCGGCACCAGAAGAGGCACCTAGTGAGCGCAGAGCCAGGCCTTCAGGCAGCAACTACAACCAGACCAAAATTGCAGTGCTGGTGGGACCTCTCATACCATGCAAGACTTGCATTTGCCAGCGTCAATCAGTGCACACTGACTTTTGCTTGCCTAACAGCCATGACTATGTGATGCAGCATGGTGGTGAAGCTGCTGGCCTTCCTACTTGTCTATAAGATGCAGCCGCCTCACACTAGCATCCTCACCTCAGTTTTGAATGCTCTGAGTGAAGCGGTAGCAAGGTCATAGCTGCCAGCTGGCCATGGTGATTATACACAGGCCCGCCCTCCATGCCAGGAAGGCAGCGCACATCTGCCATCAGCAATGCATTGCCGGCATTGCCTTGAGCTGGCCAGTGGTTGCTGATAATTCCATGAACACATGTGTTGCTAAAATGTTCAGGAGACATCACCCCAAATGGTGATCTGCAGAGGAGGTGGACATGGATGAATTAGAAATATGACATGTCATAATGCTAACTTCTGCAATGTTCTGAAGCGCATCCATACGCTTTATATAATGTGCACGGCAGCTTTTGAAGCAGGATATGGTTTTGCATTTTGCATGGTGGGATGGACTGGGAAGGCGTTACACAGGGTGATTGGGTGGTTCTGCAGTATTGCTGAGAACCAAATTTGCAGAAGTAAGACAGGAAAGCTTACCCCACAGCAGTGATTCTGCTTCCTTGAGGACAGTCACCTTTGTCAGCCCATCGCACCTGCGCAACTGCTTCCTCAGCTGCCCTTAGTGCGCCTAGGTCGGCGCTGTCAGCAGGCTTGCATGCTAATTCAACAACATGATCCTGAATATTGGGGGTGCTGCTGGCCCCTAGTGCCCATCCTAAAGCCCAGCTGTCATCTGCATCCAATGCATGGTACATAGCTTGGCACATCAACCGCTAAATAGGTCTGTACTGCTGTGCTCAAATCGCACAGCGTGGGAAGGAGGCCTTTCAGCTGATGCCATCTGCGTAAAGGCTGGATAGATTACAACGCACCTCCTGATTTGAGCCACGAAGTAAGAGCTTGTCCAATGTATGGGATTTGGAAGCACTGGACTAGCTCACTTCTGAACCAAGTGCTTTCCCAGTAAACTTCAACGCTAAAACAAGGAAACACGCCGTATCAGACCACAAACCGTGATACGGTGGAAGAGAAATGGTCAGGCAACACACGACACCTAACGTACTAGGTGGACGGCAGCAGGTCGGCTGGTAATACCGCTGACAGTTCACGTCGAGCGGTCTGCCTCAACGAAGGTAAAAGCACGGAGGCTGAGCGAACACAGTGATGCCTGCACTCTCGAAATCAGACGAGGCGACAATCCCTGCAACATTCCTTCTTGCTCGCACAGCAGTATAGGGCAAAAGCAGTGAAATGTCAGATCATTCACCCGAGGCAGATATTGCTGTCACACCGTCCTGAGTGTGAGAAAACGCTTGATCCTTTGCTTTAGCTAGTCGCGGATCTGATCCAGTAACACGGACAAAAGCTGCCGCCGAAAGCATAGAGTCAAGCACTCCCACACTACCAGAGATAGAATGTGTGTGTGCGTGTGTGTGCGTGTGTGCGTGTGCGTGTGCGCGTGTGTGCGTGTGTGCGTGTGTGTGTGCGTGTGCGTGTGTGTCCACGTGGAAAAATATCCTATCCAATGAGCCATAGATACTGCGTATCTTGCTCGATTGCATAAAGTTGTTGAGCTGCAGTGCCGGTCAATCCGTCAGACAGAAGCAGAGAACGCCTTATCTTTTCAGTGTGCACTGCAGCCTTGTCTGCTCGGTTCATTTTTGAAGCTAGCTCGTTCTGGCCACTTGCGGGTTTCACGATCACAGAGCTATGACAGTCGTGGGAGCCTTGCAGTCGACGGCGCGCAGGGCCGTCGTGCGCAGGTCAAAGCCGTACATCAAGGTGTCGGCAGCCACTTCATGTTCGCAGTAGAGCTTCAAGTAATGGGCCTGAAGCCCCGCGTCCCCGAGCTCCCGCAAGCAACCCACTGCAACAAAATGAAGAATGGGCTCTCGCAGCTGACAGAGGTGTGTTTTGAGGTTACCATTCCTCAACAGCCAACACGCATAAACGCATTTTGTTTATCATCGATATGTTTGTTTGCAGAGATACGATATTTTGAGCACCAGCGCAGGTGCTCTAGTTTGCACTAGCTTCTTCTGGTCCAGGTAGCTTACTGTTTGGTTAGCATTTCTGTTGCACAGCACAGCTTCCTTTGATCATGATCAGCTCCATCTATTTTTGACCAACTGCTTTGACAGTAAAGAGTAGCTCTTGACCGTCAAAGTTGCTTTGGTGCTGGACACTGCTATCATAGCAGTGTTCAACATTGCAAATGGTCTTTTCGCACATGTAGTGTGATCTCTTGCAGGGGTCAGGATCCATTTGAGGCTCTCTGGATCACATTTTGTGCTACAATTGCGGGACTGGTAGGTGTCTATGCTGTCAGCACATCTACAACTCCATCTTTGAACTTACAGCTACAGCTGAGTTTCATGCTTCAATCTGATTTGTCTGGCTCGTGTGTACAGGTCATCAATGAAGTTGTATTTGAAAAGGGATCATGACTCTTGCCTTTTGCATAAAGTTCCCACCCAGAATATCTTTTCATAAACAAATGAGCTACAAGGCACTGTCAGACCAGCAAATCGATGCCGTAGTTTGTCGGCAAGTATCACTCAGGATTGCAGTTCATGCTGTTTTACCAACTACTGTGCAATCTGTTTGTATATTAAGCTTGGTTTTT
>JAYKYS010000505.1:30000-36494 GCA_036924285.1 Asterella californica | reverse complement strand
TTGATTTATTTATCTTACAATAGCATTTAACATCATGCTTTTTAACTTTAATCCAATTTATTATTGGATGTATTGTATTATGTTAAAGTACTGATACTTCGTACTCGTCATTACATCTTCCCTTTCCATTAACTCATATAAATGTTGATTCAAAGTTTAAATAAAATATGATCTCTATATCTCTTCCACTAATATTTTCTCTACTCTCTTGGCTTTTCCTATTGACTTTAACCATATGTACTGAAGTTCATCTTTATACGTATCATTACAATTTTCTCTTTTCTCGTATAGTAGTTTATTCATTGTTAAAAACAAGCAAGATCTTGATATAGGTTTGAAAATCAAGTCCAGCTTAACTACTATATTCAAAAGAGTTTGATATATATTCACTTTTAATGAGTCGCTTATCCTATCAAATACAACAACTTAAAGATCAAGACTGGTCTCACTCAGATGTCATTAGAAATGTCATTTAGATGGTTTCTGACCCTTTTACACTGGAAACATTCCTCTGAAGTATAAACCGTAGATATTCATAGTGTTCATTCCTAACCCTAGAACCCTATTCATACACATGTAGTATCAATTTAATATCAGATGTTTTTGAAACTTGTGGTACCATATTGTAACCCTACATCTTTCTCTTTTTGGTTTATCATGTAGAACTTGGTTTCAAAATATTTAACAAATATAAGTAGAATTAGTTGATTAAGTATTACATGATTCAAATAATTAGAACACGCTCCGTTTCAATGCTCAACATGATTTATTCTATCAATCATTTATCCTCCATACGTGAGTTTTTTCAGTGTTCAGAACAGATTGAATATTAATCATGTTGAGTTATAAAGTCCAGCTTGACTACTACATACTATATGTGTAGGTGAATCTAAATATGTCTTAATCTGAATATAATTACTATATGTGTTTATATTCATAGTTTATACATTTGGTTTTAATTGATTAACCATACTTCTCCTAACAGATACAAGAAGATACTTCTCAAAGTGACTTATGATATTCTTACACGAATTTATGTCTTTAAACCTTAAGCTACTCATAATATCTGTTCATTTCTAACCTTATATAACTTAAATACACATGTAGTGTCATTTTTATTTACGTGGCACCTATGTATAGTAGTTAAGCTGGACTTGATTCATAAATCTCACCATAAATCTCTTGGATAACAATAAGATGATATTTCACTAATGAGAAGTTTACAACAATAAATAGTTAGGCCTCACCTTTATCTTTTGTATTTTCTTGTTCGTAAGACTCTAGATTATCAAACTAAAATTCCATTTATATACTAAATCGTGTCTTAGGTTTCATCAAATAATACCATTATATTAATTTACATCTTATAGGTTTTAACTATTACTTAGACTGTTTACCGAAGTTCTACCTTAATTCATGACATTCATCTCTTCACTTCACGAATATAACCCTCAACTGATAACCTCTCTCCGGGAAATTTTACTTATTAAGCTTTTCTGACCCTAAAACTTAAATACATAATCCCAATAGCGTTCTGATATGTGCATATGGTCAATCTACACATGGTTCAATTCTAAATTTAAATAACTTGACAATTATTCTAAATATATTTTATATTCACTTAACTGAATATCACATGTAGTCCATCATATATACTTCATATACCTTCAGGCTAGATCTTAAAGACACATGTAATGTCGGTTTAATATTTTGGATATGGTCATCTATACACCAATTAAAGCTATATATTTATACATCTGGTAACATATAAGGATTTCAATAAGGAAATCAACTTGAACATAAGTTGTATTCTGTTTTCCATGTTTTATTGTTCCATTTAATACCGAGATGTTTTTGAAACTTTACTCCAAGATATAGATCCCATTATTACACATATACTTCTTACTTTTCATTCTCTGCATGTAGTAGTTCATACTATATGTCTTTCTATGTAGATTTACTATCAATGATAGATGTTTGAGAAACTTTACCCTTGAATGTATTCTTTTAAAATACATTGATAAGAAGATATACTTGTCATGACTTTTATATATGTATATAAGGTTATATCTTTCTTTCTCATACTTGACTAAAACAAATGAAAGGTATTTAGGTTGAATTATCAAGTCCAACTTGACAACTACATATTAAGTATAGTAGTAGATTATTTACATCACGAGAGTTAGGTATATCTTAGGTTTTAATGACAAGCAGTACTTATTCTATCGACTCAAGAAAATCGCACCAATATCACTTAGAGGATAGTAATGCGATGGTACTGTTTGCAACTACAGTATATTTAATTCTCAACTTCATTTTTGAATTCTCTTGATTTAAGACTGACTCTCTATAGTATCAAACTTTAGTTGTTTGTGAATTAATATTATATGTAAGATAGTTTATGACTTTTCTCATCAATAAGACCATCTTAATTTGTTCTTAGAGTTTAATTCAGCCTTATTTTAGAAACTTTACTCCAATATACTCTTGGATGTATTGTTTCACGATTCATCCAAAGATATACTCTCCATTATGAAAATGATACGTAATACTTGTCATGCTTTGCATGTAGTAATTAATACTGTGTATTTTTGTGTAGCATTTACTATCAATGATATATATTTTAGAAACTTTACTCCAATATACTCTTGTTGTATTGTTTTACGATACATCAAAGGATATACTCGTCATGAACTTTCTATGCAACATTATATCTTTCTTTTTCGTGTTTGACTAGAACAAATAGAAGGTAGATTTAGGCTGAATTATTGAGTCTACATTGACAACTAAATACTAAATACTATGTGTAGTAGTAGATTATATATATTACGAGAGGTTTGTATATCTTAGGTTGAAATATCCTTTATTCTATCTATTCAAGAAACTGAGATGAAACTTAGACGACAATAATATGATGGTCTTGTTTGCAACTATGTTATAGTTCTCATCTTCATCTTTGTATTAGAAGTTTTATTCAGACTTAGTACCAATTTACTACCAAAGTACTATCTTAACTCATGACTTGCATCTCTTCTCTTCGAGAACATTAACAACCATGTACATCTCTAAGTACTAAGTACTTTTCTGATCTGCATAGTAGAATACATAAAACACATTATCTTGTTTATCAACATTTTAGTGGCAGATTTACCAACAATGAGTTAAATTGAGTTTGAATTATCCTCCCAACTATTTCATCAAATACAAGAAATTCTACTCATCAAATATCACTCAAGACCTATTTGCAATAACTGGTAAACTCACAAGTATATTCATGAGTTTATAAGGTAATATTTCGTTCTAACCCTAAAATACACAAGCCCAATAACGTTTTGATGTTTTGCATATGATCAGTCTAAACAAGTTCGTGCATCTCAACGTTAAAATAATATAACCAATCCAAATGTCTAGATGCGGGGATATTATCATATACATATATTCCACATAACAACTTTCATGTTTCATTCTAGCATATTACATATTAGCTTGATTCAAGGTTTTAATTAAGTCGAAATATCAAGTCTAGCTTCACTACTACGACTACAAATAATGAAACGGTCTTATTGACAGTATAAGTACGGATGATCATTAAAACTAAACGGGTATCTCACTATCTTATATACGCAGTACTTTCAAAATAACTATGTGCTAAAATAATACAATATCTATTTTTTCCACCTACTATCATATAACTTAGAAGAAAATGTGCATGGATCTCTACGTCGAGAAGAAAATTCATTATTAATTACTTTGTAGAAATAGCTGTTAGAAAAACAGTGTTGTCTATATGGAAAGAATTATCCAAATGGGTTTAGTACTAAATGAAGATAACATATTTCTAAAAGACAAGTTTGAGATAAAACAACCCGTTAGAACATCTACATATTCTATTAATATTAGAGACTTAAAATAAAGACAAGTCAACTTATAAATTCTCTCTCCTTGAGAATAATAACGATGTAAAATTGGTTAAACTTTTGATGATATAATATCTTACTTATTCTGATATTATATCACCAAAATATGACACTTAGATGACAATCATATGATGGTCTTGTTTGCAGCAATAATATATTTAGTTCTCATCCTCCTCTTTGTATTCTCTTGATGTTAGACTCTATAATATCAAACTTGAGTTATGTGTGAACTAATATGCATATATCAGATCGTTTGCGATTTCCACCTGTAAGATCATCTTGAATTCACTAAAATAATAAAATATATTATTTAGCACCTCCTAACATAAGCGACCTCAAGTATAACTTAGAAGATAATGTGCATGGATCTTTATGTAATCTGGTTATCAAGAAGAAAATCCATCACTAATTACATTGAAGATCTCGCTGTTAGAAAATATACCCAAACTCGTATTCACCACCAATTTCGTTTATCCACCCTTTATCCGATCTTAGGTATATCATTGATAAGATGATAGATAATTAAAATAGAGAAATTCAACTTATAAGTTCTCTTTCCTCGAGAATAATTACGGTATACAATTAGCAGATCTTTTGGTGATATAATATCTTACTTATTCGTCATTACTTTGTAGACATCGCTGTAAGAAAATATGTATGAATACAATTATCAAAATATATATTTTTACTAAATGAATAAGATATGTTTATGAAAGATAAACTAAAATTAAAACTACTCATTAGATCATCTCGTTATTATGCATGCAGCATATTTATTACCACTAAATGAATGGTTCTGATCTTTACTGTACATTTTAGCACATATATAGATTATTGATAAAATCATGGAGAATATAAATGCAGATAAATAAATTTATAAGTTCTCTCGCCCCGAAAATAATTATGGTTCGAAGTATAAAATTAATAGATTTCTTGGTGATGTAATATCATTCTTAACCCATCGTTTTATATTTTTCCAGGATTTTCTGTCTAATTATCAGTTGAAATTATATTCGGCTGATTAAACCGTCCCCATTTGACCTGAAATTTTCCCCTCGGGTAGCTCGAGAGTAGTCCTCACACCTAAAATTTATTTGAGCAATTTCATCGAGCCACCTTCGAGATCTGGAGTGATCTGTACCCACGTGTAGGCAGTGGAGACTGTTTTAGTGAATCTGGGTCACTTATTCGTGAGCGAGAATTTAATCCATAAGCCAATGACCTGAAATTCACCATGCACGTGCCCCAACTGAAAACAGTCCTTGTGAAAAAAGAATTAATGCATTCTGAATCTAAATGGCCGAGTTATCGCATTTTTGGTGCCGCACCCTTGAGGACTTAGCCGCTAGAATGAATCGGGTTGTGGTATAATTTTCGCGGACCAAAGAGGAGGGCGGGGCCGCCGTTCCCCAGAAGTATATATAAGGGAAGGGGGTTCCGTAGGCGAGCCACCCCCGGCGGGTGCGGCTGTCGCGTGCCCGTAACCCGCGGGAGATGCATTGAAGGCTGTACCCTGTCTAGGCTCGTGTCTCTACGTGAGATCCGGGGGAGCCTGACAAGAAGGACTGTCAGACCCGCACGGTTCCATGAGTTGCAAGGGGTGAGTCCTCGATGGCCTTGGGGTTGACCATGCGGTCAACTCCCATGCCTCGGGAGTCTGCCGTGGTCTCGTTTCCCGAGTATGCAATGATTCGCGCAATGTTCTGGGAGTCTTTCGCGGTCTCCTTTTCCCGAGTATGCGTGTTCCCAGGGTCTGACGCGTCTGGGTTTTCTTCGGAATGTTCCTCTGTGGTTCATTTACTTAGCCGTTTTTGTAGAAAAATCGGGTTGTGGTATAATTTTCGCGGACCAAAGAGGAGGGCGGGGCCGCCGTTCCCCAGAAGTATATATGAGGGGGTGCTCCTCCTCGGGGTACCACGAGACCGAAGTCACACATCTGGCAGAATACCACGGTAAGGGACTCCACGGGGTCACCGCTGTTCGGTGGACTGTCCATTCTATGGTGCAGGCGGAAGTTGAGTGGTAGTGCCAGCGACGCAAGTTGCGGTGCGACTCCCCAAAGGGTACCGACAGTGCGATGTGGAGCTTGTGCCATGCGTCGTGACGCATCCCGATATTTCTCTTCGGTTGAAATGGGAGTTCTTCACGGTGGGGTTAACCTCGCCGGAACCACCCTTTGCACATCAGGCTCGATTCATGTCGTGGTCGGTCTCCTGGCGACCCAAGGGGAAGGGCGCCGCACCGTGTCGATGGTTCTCAAAGGGAGTGTGAGATTGCGGGCGACCGCCTTCTCGTCTCCTCGCGGGGCTTGTATCGATACAGGAAGGTTGTAACGCCGACGGGCATTTAGACGGTTGAAGCGGGACGGAGCTCCGTTGCCGATAACTCGTGAACTTTGCCGTACCACCCGAAACCTCCGAATGTCTTGTGATTTGATGAGTGTCGTAGGTTCCGGGTTGTGCGGTGGATGAAGCTTGTGACTCGGTCGTGGTGTTTTCGTCCCTGTAAAGTTCGACGAGATGCCGCGTCGGGTTCAGGGCCCTCACTATGTGATTGTCTTGTTCTTGACGCTGTTGA
>JAYKYS010000505.1:7500-20000 GCA_036924285.1 Asterella californica | reverse complement strand
TGTCTCGGGTTGTGTTTCTCTGGATCATCCGCGGGACCAGCCAGACCGCCCGCCCTTTGGTTGGGAGACCACCCTTACACCCTCCACTACCCCAACCCATCCACCCGGAGGGAGGGTTGTGGGTTACGTGGTCCCAGATCTGATCTGCTCGCTGATCCATCAGAGACCCTACTTTACTCCAACCCCGCCCCGCCCCGCCCCGCCCCGCCCAGATCAACCCCAAAAAGGTATTGACTCTTAACTCCAGAAAATGCCCAAATGGTCCCATCTCTGATCCTTCCCTAAACCCTCGCCCCGACCAAAATTGATCCACGGCCGGTTCGATGGTCCCAGAATTGGTTCCAATACTCCAGGCTTCTCATGCCCGTGGTCCCTCGACACACTCGATGTACAAAGCATCTCTAGGCTGCTCGGGTTGCTGGCTCCAGAAAATGGTCCCGATGGTCATCACCGGCTCGCCTAACTGCTTTAGCGACTAGTTTAGTCGCTAACTATCTCTTTGGCCCAAGTTCCCGGAAGGGTTCCGACAAGGAGAGAATGGTCTCGGTTGCCCTGTGCGTGGTCCGACAAATGGTCCCGGTGCGACAGATCTCGATCAGCGATGGGACCCGGATTACTTTTAACTACGGGCCAACTAGCCTTAGTCATGACTATCTTTAGCCCAAGTTTCCGGAAGGGTAACGAAGTTATGGTCCCGATAAAGACAGTGCTTAACTGTACTGGCCCGGTGTCCGACAAAGGCTCCCGATGCGAGAGATACCCCATTTGACCTTTAGCTACGGGCCAACTACCGTTAGTCATGACTATCTTTGGCCCAAGTTCTCGGAAAGCGATTCTGAAGCCATTTAGGCATTACAAAAGGATAAAAGAGTACCCTTACTCCTCCATTTTGGGTACGAACCGCCTCGTTAATCATTCCAGGGTAAGGCTAAGTAAAATACTTGCGATTTCTAGTGAGAAATAAATACAACACACCCCCTTTCAGCTTGTATCTTTTCAATCCCGTGTTTCTCCTTTGTTTCCTTCTGCTCTCTTAATTTATTTGTTCCTTGTATCATGTATTATGTGTTATATTTGATTTTTCCCATGCTTTTTTTTACATATTCCCTTCTTCTTGTTTCCTTCTTAAACATTTCCGCTACATTAGAGGAACAAATTATTACTATTGCTTCTACTTTTAAATATTTCTTTATTACGAACTTAATGCTTTATTCAATCTACTGCTTTGCTTTTATTATTGCATCGACTTTGTTATTGCTATAACTTTGTACTATTTCCTTCTACGAATTTCTCAAATTCCAGAGGAATAATTTCAACTATTTGTTGCTAATACCTTTTCAGTATTTCCTTCTACGCTTTCTCAGAAAAATAAATTGAACAGTCTTCTTCACTTTTTAGGTTGCTATAACTTTATCTTTGTTAAAACATCTCCTTTTAATATTTCCTTATACGAACTAGGCTCGCACTTACTCGCGAAACAATTAGCTTCGAGGGGGTCGAGCAATTGTTCATCCTCCTCCTCTCGATATTTATGATTTGTTAATGTTGCTGCGGCTCTTGATATTCCATTCCTTTGACGAAAACGCAAATAATGATTTGGCCCAGGGGCCTTTAAGCCTTAATTTAAAGACCCCATGTAACTATTTTCGTGGAGCCCGATGGAATATTCTTTCCCGATTGTGTCCTACGGCTCCCGATAGAGCGATGCTTTCATGCTGCGACGGCTCCCGATATTAAATTCCTTTGATTTCAACGCAAAGTACGATTTAATTATAACTATTTTTCCTGGAGGCCGATGGTTTAATTTTCCATGATGGTTTCTTCCTCCTCCCGATATTAATTAAGTTGATTTTTCCCCTTGCTTTTCAGAGGGACCCTAATTTAACTAACCCTATTAATTAATTGCCTACAACTTAGGGTGAATAAATTATTGCTATTGCTTATTTATTATTTCTTTCTACGCTATTTTCGGAACAATCAATCAAACCGTTTGCTTCACTTTATTACTATACCTTTAACTTTAAATATTTCCCTTTAACGAACTTCTCCGGTTTAATCCCATCCCTTTTAATTCAAAATATTTCCCTTTCCACTGAACTTGATTCATAATTTAGGCCGTTTTTACTCCCGAAACAAATTACTCAGAGGGATCAAGTCAAGTCCCTTTTGAAATTCCCCCTCCTCCCGAATATTAGCGATGGTTTAGTGTCGCGACGGGCTCATGAAATTAAATTCCATACGCTTCAACGCAAAAGTACGATTAATTCAGGGGCTTCAAGCATTAATTTCTTACTCGGCCGTAACTATTTCCGTGGACCCGATGGTTTCCTTCTCCTCCGATGTTTGGGGTTGCTTTAATTTTGTGACAGGATCCCGAAATTCAATTCCGTTGACTTCAACGTAAATAACGATTAATTCAGTGCCTTTAGGCCGAATTTTTTTACTCGACGTAACTATTCCGGTGCCGATGGTTTTCCTCCTCCTCCCGATTCATTAATGTTGCGGAGGCTCTCCCGATATTCCATTCCGATGACTTCAACGCAAAGTATGATTTAATTCAGAGGCCTTTAAGCCTACATTTTTTACCCGATGGTAACTATTCCGGTGCCGATGGTTTTCCTCCTCCTCCCGATTCATTAATGTTGCGACGGCTCCCGATATCTTATTCCGACTACTTCAACGCAAAGTATGATTTTATTCAGGGCCTTTAAGCTAAATTTTAGACTCGATGTAACTATTCCCGTGTATTTGATAATGTAGCGATGGTTTACGATAATGTAGCGATAATGTAGCGATGGTTTACTTTTCCCCGGTGGTTTATTGTCTCGCGGAGTTGATTTTTTCTATGAAATTCTCCATCATCGATAAACATTATTCCTCCCTCGAACTTTTACCTAAACCATGTTCATGCCTCAACAACTGGCTATTATAAACTTGGATACCACCATTTGCAGCGTGATGCGGTCATACCAGGGCCACGCCACCAGATCCCATCAGAACTCTGCAGTTAAATGCCCTTGGGCCGGAATAGTACTGGGATGGGTGACCTCCCGGGAAGTCCCGGTGCTGCATCCAATTCTTTTTTCCTTTTTTTTACGAATTAATTCTTTGGCAATCGAACAAATATATTACGCTGCCAGGCACTAAACTAATTAATTACTCGTGGACTAATGTTCTTTTCATTTTTGGACGTGAATTGATTCTTTGGTACTGAATAAATTAATTGCTCGTATGTATGTCTGTTTTTCTTTCTTCCAGCATAAAATAACCTTGAATACGGAACCCATTAGTTTATCATAATAAATCCAAATACCGTAGTACATATTTCATTACTCTATGTGACGTTGATCTATGTCACCCCTTACTTATTCATAATACATCCAAATACCGTAGTACTTCTTCCATTACTCTATATCACTTCGATCTAAGAACCCATTACTTATTCATAATACATCCAAATACCGTAGTACTTCTTCCATTACTCTATATCACTTCGATCTAAGAACCCATTACATATTCATAATACATCCAAATACCGTAGTACTTCTTTCATTACTCTATGTCACTTTTAACCCATTAGTCTTTCATAGCAACCCATTAGATATACATAATAAACCCAAATATTGGACTGGCTGGTCCAGTAACCTTGAATAACCTTGAATATGGAACCCATTAGTTTATCATAATAAATCCAAATACCGTAGTACTTCTTTCGTTACTCTATGTGACGTTGATCTATGTCACCCATTACTTATTCATAATACATCCAAATACCGTAATACTTCTTCCATTACCCTATATCATTTCGATCTAAGTAACCCATTACTTATTCATAATACATCCAAATACCGTAGTACTTCTTTCATTACTTTCATTACTCTATGTAACTTCGATCTCTTTAACCCATTAGTCTTTCATAGCAACCCATTAGATATACATAATAAACCCAAATATTGGACACTTTTTCCATTACTCCATGTAAGTTGTTGTATTTAAACTTTTCTTTGTTCTATTTACACCTATTTACTACTTGTGTACTTAAAATACATGTATCCGCAATTGTCAAAGAGTTTATCATGTTTGCCTATTACGTTTCAAATGTCACTTAACACCCCTTCATAAAAAGTGTGAGCAAAAAATTGATGGTGGAGGGTTTAACTTTTCTTAAGAACAAACTTGGTCCTTCTTTGCTTCTTTCCGCGTATATGTAAATCTGCCGGTTGTATCATTTCTATACTTTGCATGTGGTTAGCACACGTAGTTGTTAGACCCTTCAAGGATCCATATCTGAATTTCTCACCTTCAGTTTATTTCAATCAATATCACATATATACAGTTTGGAGCTCATTTATTTTATAGAAACTATTTTCATGGATACTCATTTGTAATATCCCATCATATGGACACTTCACACTCACTATGTCATGAATCATATGTACTTAATAAATGATTATCGTGATCATATAGTTTTGGATTACTCGATCATCCTCTATAGCGATTAGTTTTGATCAGGACTGTGCGCACAGCTCTCCCTCTTTTGTTTAGGGTTCCTCAGTTGATCAAATATAGAATCCAAGTGACAGCTTAACAACATACTGTACTATCCATTGTTTATTCAACTGCAATTAAAATAATTTAGAAGCCAAAGTCAGTTTCAGATGAAAACTGATCTAAGACTCTGAACCTCTAAAAAGTGATTACAGTTGATTCTGAGTTGAACACATTCACATGATGAACTAACTATATCTATTATCACTAAAATAATTCAGAAGCCAATATCACTTTCTTATGAAAATTAATCTAAGACTCTGAACCTCTAAAATAAAGTGTCTTCTGAATAAAAATTTATATTCCATGTCATCGGTATATATATTATGATTTTCTCTAACAATACTCTGTAAACTCCATCTTACACATATTACTCTGACGTTTGTATTAGTATCCTAAACTTTTAGGATCAAGACTTCATATATAGCCAAATGTCACATTCTTATACACCCTCGGTTTTTCAAATATGAATTACAAGTGAGAGTTGAGCAGATTCACACTGTCAAGTAACTATATCTACTATCACTAAAATAATTCAGAAGCCAAAGTCAGTTTCAGACATAAATTAATCTAATACTGTAAAGTTTCAACTGTAACATCTCTATGAATTAAAATCATTATTTTAGATCGCTTATCTGAGTTTTGTGATTTTCCATCGAATCACAACTTATCAATCAGATCTTTCATGTTTACCGAAGTACTATACTTGCCTATTTAGGATTATATACTTCAAACAAGGTCTTTCACTCTTGTTTATACACTCTGGGTTTTTCATATCTAAGTTACTAGAGACAGTTGGACATATTTACTAATCAACTAACTATGTCAATTAACAATTAAAATAATTCAGAAACCAATATCAGTTTCTGCCAACATTTAATTTCTGCAACATTAAACTAAATTTTTCTGTGAATTAAAACTTGAACTTTATATCATTTATGCATTTATTAGGATTTCTTCATACAATGAGCCTCTATTAACAAGATCTTACAACATTTACTCATACTTTTGCCAAAGTACTATTTTAATTCATGGAACTCATCTATGCTTTTCAATTAAATCACTCAATTTTTCACTATGGATTATTGACATCCTTCTCTGTCTTTTCAAGTATTAAAGATTAACATGTATCTTAAAGATTCCTCAGAATTACATGAGTTTAAACCCTACGCTATTTGCATATGATATTTCATGTTCATGTCTAACCCTCAAACTAAAATGGACATGTGCTATCGTTCTGATATCTTGCATATGGTCAAGATAACCAAGTTGAACGTGCTTTATATTTGAATTTAGTTCCAATATAAAATCAATCTATTTGTATACTGTCTCCATGTTCGGTTTTCCTATGTACCATTTAATATGAATTGTTTTGTAGACTATACTTGAGTATATCCTTCCATGTATTCCCTTCTTATAATACTCGAGGTACTGACTTCTCATATGTCACATTGCATCTTTCTTTTCCATTTGATCATATGTATAACTTTATGAAGAGTTTAAAGGAGTCCAACTTGATAAAGTATTACATGATTCAAATAATTCGAACACGCTCCGTTTCAATGCTCAACCTGATTTATTCTATCAATCATTTATCCTCCATACGTGAGTTTTTTCAGTGTCCAGAACAGATTGAATATTAATCATGTTGAGTTATAAAGTCCAGCTTGACTACTACATACTATATGTGTAGGTGAATCTAAATATGTATTAATCTGAATATAATTACTATATGTGTTTATATTCATAGTTTATACATATAGTTTGATATACATTTGGTTTTAATTGATTAACCATACTTCTCCTAACAGATACAAGAAGATACTTCTCAAAGTGACTTATGATATTCTTACACGAATTTATGTCTTTAAACCTTAAGCTACTCATAATATCTGTTCATTTCTAACCCTATATAACTAAAATGCACATATAGTGTCATTTTTATTTACGTGTAACACTTTAATTTTCTTTATATATCAAATGGTTTATGCATCTGATCTGACTTTCGTCAAATAATAGCATTATATTCATTTCATCTTATTATGTTGAGCAGTACGAGGATTCATGACTAACATCTCAGCTGTTAACGTCAACAACCCTTAACCCTCAACTGATAATGTTCTCCATTCTTGATTCATTTATCTTGCAGTAGCATTGAACACCTATGTTTTTTAAACTTTACTCAAGCGAACAACCACTAATATTTTCTGTACTCCCTTGGTTTTTTGTTGTTGTCTTTAATCTATGTCTTGAATATTTTAATAACTTCACTAGTCTAATATATACAAAAGAATTTGGTATAAGTTAGATTCTAGTGAGTAACTTTACTTGTTCTCTCAATAGAAAAAAAATCACAAGAAATTCACATCAACTTGACTTAGATGACAATAATATTACGGTTCAATTACTCATGGGAAGTCCTAGACGATAATAAAGTTAAGTTTGAACTTCAACTTTTGTGTTCTCGTGTTGTTAAAACTCTATAGTATCAAACTTTAATTTCTTTATATATTCTGATGTTTCGTCAAATAATACCCATTATATCAATTTAATCTTATTATATCCAAGTAGTATCATGATTCATGATTTTCTCTTCTCTTAACGTCAACAACCCTCAACTGATAATTTTCTTCATTCTTGATTTATTTATCTTACAATAGCATTTAACATCATGCTTTTTAAACTTTAATCCAATTTATTATTGGATGTATTGTATTATGTTAAAGTACTGATACTTCGTACTCGTCATTACATCTTCCCTTTCCATTAACTCATATAAATGTTGATTCAAAGTTTAAATAAAATATGATCTCTATATCTCTTCCACTAATATTTTCTCTACTCTCTTGGCTTTTCCTATTGACTTTAACCATATGTACTGAAGTTCATCTTTATACGTATCATTACAATTTTCTCTTTTCTCGTATAGTAGTTTATTCATTGTTAAAAACAAGCAAGATCTTGATATAGGTTTGAAAATCAAGTCCAGCTTAACTACTATATTCAAAAGAGTTTGATATATATTCACTTTTAATGAGTCGCTTATCCTATCAAATACAACAACTTAAAGATCAAGACTGGTCTCACTCAGATGTCATTAGAAATGTCATTTAGATGGTTTCTGACCCTTTTACACTGGAAACATTCCTCTGAAGTATAAACCGTAGATATTCATAGTGTTCATTCCTAACCCTAGAACCCTATTCATACACATGTAGTATCAATTTAATATCAGATGTTTTTGAAACTTGTGGTACCATATTGTAACCCTACATCTTTCTCTTTTTGGTTTATCATGTAGAACTTGGTTTCAAAATATTTAACAAATATAAGTAGAATTAGTTGATTAAGTATTACATGATTCAAATAATTAGAACACGCTCCGTTTCAATGCTCAACATGATTTATTCTATCAATCATTTATCCTCCATACGTGAGTTTTTTCAGTGTTCAGAACAGATTGAATATTAATCATGTTGAGTTATAAAGTCCAGCTTGACTACTACATACTATATGTGTAGGTGAATCTAAATATGTCTTAATCTGAATATAATTACTATATGTGTTTATATTCATAGTTTATACATTTGGTTTTAATTGATTAACCATACTTCTCCTAACAGATACAAGAAGATACTTCTCAAAGTGACTTATGATATTCTTACACGAATTTATGTCTTTAAACCTTAAGCTACTCATAATATCTGTTCATTTCTAACCTTATATAACTTAAATACACATGTAGTGTCATTTTTATTTACGTGGCACCTATGTATAGTAGTTAAGCTGGACTTGATTCATAAATCTCACCATAAATCTCTTGGATAACAATAAGATGATATTTCACTAATGAGAAGTTTACAACAATAAATAGTTAGGCCTCACCTTTATCTTTTGTATTTTCTTGTTCGTAAGACTCTAGATTATCAAACTAAAATTCCATTTATATACTAAATCGTGTCTTAGGTTTCATCAAATAATACCATTATATTAATTTACATCTTATAGGTTTTAACTATTACTTAGACTGTTTACCGAAGTTCTACCTTAATTCATGACATTCATCTCTTCACTTCACGAATATAACCCTCAACTGATAACCTCTCTCCGGGAAATTTTACTTATTAAGCTTTTCTGACCCTAAAACTTAAATACATAATCCCAATAGCGTTCTGATATGTGCATATGGTCAATCTACACATGGTTCAATTTCTAAATTTAAATAACTTGACAATTATTCTAAATATATTTTATATTCACTTAACTGAATATCACATGTAGTCCATCATATATACTTCATATACCTTCAGGCTAGATCTTAAAGACACATGTAATGTCGGTTTAATATTTTGGATATGGTCATCTATACACCAATTAAAGCTATATATTTATACATCTGGTAACATATAAGGATTTCAATAAGGAAATCAACTTGAACATAAGTTGTATTCTGTTTTCCATGTTTTATTGTTCCATTTAATACCGAGATGTTTTTGAAACTTTACTCCAAGATATAGATCCCATTATTACACATATACTTCTTACTTTTCATTCTCTGCATGTAGTAGTTCATACTATATGTCTTTCTATGTAGATTTACTATCAATGATAGATGTTTGAGAAACTTTACCCTTGAATGTATTCTTTTAAAATACATTGATAAGAAGATATACTTGTCATGACTTTTATATATGTATATAAGGTTATATCTTTCTTTCTCATACTTGACTAAAACAAATGAAAGGTATTTAGGTTGAATTATCAAGTCCAACTTGACAACTACATATTAAGTATAGTAGTAGATTATTTACATCACGAGAGTTAGGTATATCTTAGGTTTTAATGACAAGCAGTACTTATTCTATCGACTCAAGAAAATCGCACCAATATCACTTAGAGGATAGTAATGCGATGGTACTGTTTGCAACTACAGTATATTTAATTCTCAACTTCATTTTTGAATTCTCTTGATTTAAGACTGACTCTCTATAGTATCAAACTTTAGTTGTTTGTGAATTAATATTATATGTAAGATAGTTTATGACTTTTCTCATCAATAAGACCATCTTAATTTGTTCTTAGAGTTTAATTCAGCCTTATTTTAGAAACTTTACTCCAATATACTCTTGGATGTATTGTTTCACGATTCATCCAAAGATATACTCTCCATTATGAAAATGATACGTAATACTTGTCATGCTTTGCATGTAGTAATTAATACTGTGTATTTTTGTGTAGCATTTACTATCAATGATATATATTTTAGAAACTTTACTCCAATATACTCTTGTTGTATTGTTTTACGATACATCAAAGGATATACTCGTCATGAACTTTCTATGCAACATTATATCTTTCTTTTTCGTGTTTGACTAGAACAAATAGAAGGTAGATTTAGGCTGAATTATTGAGTCTACATTGACAACTAAATACTAAATACTATGTGTAGTAGTAGATTATATATATTACGAGAGGTTTGTATATCTTAGGTTGAAATATCCTTTATTCTATCTATTCAAGAAACTGAGATGAAACTTAGACGACAATAATATGATGGTCTTGTTTGCAACTATGTTATAGTTCTCATCTTCATCTTTGTATTAGAAGTTTTATTCAGACTTAGTACCAATTTACTACCAAAGTACTATCTTAACTCATGACTTGCATCTCTTCTCTTCGAGAACATTAACAACCATGTACATCTCTAAGTACTAAGTACTTTTCTGATCTGCATAGTAGAATACATAAAACACATTATCTTGTTTATCAACATTTTAGTGGCAGATTTACCAACAATGAGTTAAATTGAGTTTGAATTATCCTCCCAACTATTTCATCAAATACAAGAAATTCTACTCATCAAATATCACTCAAGACCTATTTGCAATAACTGGTAAACTCACAAGTATATTCATGAGTTTATAAGGTAATATTTCGTTCTAACCCTAAAATACACAAGCCCAATAACGTTTTGATGTTTTGCATATGATCAGTCTAAACAAGTTCGTGCATCTCAACGTTAAAATAATATAACCAATCCAAATGTCTAGATGCGGGGATATTATCATATACATATATTCCACATAACAACTTTCATGTTTCATTCTAGCATATTACATATTAGCTTGATTCAAGGTTTTAATTAAGTCGAAATATCAAGTCTAGCTTCACTACTACGACTACAAATAATGAAACGGTCTTATTGACAGTATAAGTACGGATGATCATTAAAACTAAACGGGTATCTCACTATCTTATATACGCAGTACTTTCAAAATAACTATGTGCTAAAATAATACAATATCTATTTTTTCCACCTACTATCATATAACTTAGAAGAAAATGTGCATGGATCTCTACGTCGAGAAGAAAATTCATTATTAATTACTTTGTAGAAATAGCTGTTAGAAAAACAGTGTTGTCTATATGGAAAGAATTATCCAAATGGGTTTAGTACTAAATGAAGATAACATATTTCTAAAAGACAAGTTTGAGATAAAACAACCCGTTAGAACATCTACATATTCTATTAATATTAGAGACTTAAAATAAAGACAAGTCAACTTATAAATTCTCTCTCCTTGAGAATAATAACGATGTAAAATTGGTTAAACTTTTGATGATATAATATCTTACTTATTCTGATATTATATCACCAAAATATGACACTTAGATGACAATCATATGATGGTCTTGTTTGCAGCAATAATATATTTAGTTCTCATCCTCCTCTTTGTATTCTCTTGATGTTAGACTCTATAATATCAAACTTGAGTTATGTGTGAACTAATATGCATATATCAGATCGTTTGCGATTTCCACCTGTAAGATCATCTTGAATTCACTAAAATAATAAAATATATTATTTAGCACCTCCTAACATAAGCGACCTCAAGTATAACTTAGAAGATAATGTGCATGGATCTTTATGTAATCTGGTTATCAAGAAGAAAATCCATCACTAATTACATTGAAGATCTCGCTGTTAGAAAATATACCCAAACTCGTATTCACCACCAATTTCGTTTATCCACCCTTTATCCGATCTTAGGTATATCATTGATAAGATGATAGATAATTAAAATAGAGAAATTCAACTTATAAGTTCTCTTTCCTCGAGAATAATTACGGTATACAATTAGCAGATCTTTTGGTGATATAATATCTTACTTATTCGTCATTACTTTGTAGACATCGCTGTAAGAAAATATGTATGAATACAATTATCAAAATATATATTTTTACTAAATGAATAAGATATGTTTATGAAAGATAAACTAAAATTAAAACTACTCATTAGATCATCTCGTTATTATGCATGCAGCATATTTATTACCACTAAATGAATGGTTCTGATCTTTACTGTACATTTTAGCACATATATAGATTATTGATAAAATCATGGAGAATATAAATGCAGATAAATAAATTTATAAGTTCTCTCGCCCCGAAAATAATTATGGTTCGAAGTATAAAATTAATAGATTTCTTGGTGATGTAATATCATTCTTAACCCATCGTTTTATATTTTTCCAGGATTTTCTGTCTAATTATCAGTTGAAATTATATTCGGCTGATTAAACCGTCCCCATTTGACCTGAAATTTTCCCCTCGGGTAGCTCGAGAGTAGTCCTCACACCTAAAATTTATTTGAGCCAATTTCATCGAGCCACCTTCGAGATCTGGAGTGATCTGTACCCACGTGTAGGCAGTGGAGACTGTTTTAGTGAATCTGGGTCACTTATTCGTGAGCGAGAATTTAATCCATAAGCCAATGACCCTGAAATTCACCATGCACGTGCCCCAACTGAAAACAGTCCTTGTGAAAAAAGAATTAATGCATTCTGAATCTAAATGGCCGAGTTATCGCATTTTTGGTGCCGCACCCTTGAGGACTTAGCCGCTAGAATGAATCGGGTTGTGGTATAATTTTCGCGGACCAAAGAGGAGGG
>JAYKYS010000505.1:0-2500 GCA_036924285.1 Asterella californica | reverse complement strand
ACCGTTTCCGGTCGGAGGTTTTCTCCTTTTCCTTTCTCTTGCCTTCTTCGAAACTGACGTTCCGAGGAGGGCATTGAGATCGGAAGGGAGGAGCCCGCGGATTCGGAACCCGTTCCGGTCGGAGGTTTTCTTCTCTTCCTTCTCTTGCCTTCTTCGGAACAAACGTAGTTTCGAGGAGGGCATTGGGTTGGAAGGGAAGAGCCCGCGGATTCGGTTTCCGTTCCGGTCGGAGGATCTCTTTCCTTCTCTTGCCTTAACCGGAAATTGGCAATTCGGATTAAGGCATTGGACTGGAAGGAGGAGCCCGCGGATTCGGTGGTGGTTTCTTCGAAGCAATACCAAACAAAAATCTTACGACTCTCAGCAACGGATATCTTGGCTCTCGCAACGATGAAGAACGCAGCGAAATGCGATACCTAATGTGAATTGCAGAATTCCGCGAATCATCGAGTTTTTGAACGCATATTGCGCCCGAGGTCTCGTACCGAGGGCACGTCTGTCTGAGCGTCGCCGCATTAACTCACCTCTCTCTGTACTTTGGTACGGAGAGAGAGTGGACTTGACCGTCCGGGAACGCCGGTCTTAATAGCCGAGTGGTCGCGGTCGGTTAAATGCAGTCGTCGTGGGCATCGTCCGAGCAGGCGTGCGTGAAGGTGATGGTACGAAGGCCCCCCGTGATAAGGGGCCGGAGTTAAAAGAGCCAGAACAGCACGCCTTTCTCGTTAGATGCCTTGGCGAAAATATACACAGGAAAGATTCGGGAAAAGAGACCTCTGTGAGTCGAAGAAGAAGGGAGCGGTTTGAAGGGTTTAAGGAGGGCCCTTTCAAACTGTCATATTCTCTCCCTTTTTCTTCTTCTTTCAGGGTGTTGATTTACCGGAACAGCACTGACCTCAGATCAGGCGAGACTACCCGCTGAGTTTAAGCATATCACTAAGCGGAGGAAAAGAAACTAACAAGGATTCCCCTAGTAGCGGCGAGCGAACCGGGAGAAGCCCAGCTTGAAAATCGTGTCGTTTCGGCGGCACGAGTTGTAGTCTGGAGAAGTGTCCTCTGCGGCGGACCCGGCCTAAGTCCCCTGGAAAGGGGCGTCAGAGAGGGTGAGAACCCCGTCGGGCCGGGACCCTGCTGCTCCACGAGGCGCTGTCTACGAGTCGGGCTGTTTGGGAATGCAGCCCTAAGCGGGAGGTAAATTCCTTCCAAGGCTAAATACCGGCGAGAGACCGATAGCGAACAAGTACCGCGAGGGAAAGATGAAAAGGACTTTGAAAAGAGAGTTAAAAAAGTGCTTGAAATTGCTGGGAGGGAAGCGAATGGAGGCCTCGTGTGCGCCCCGGTCGGATGCGGAACGGCGTGAGCTGGTCCGCCGCTCGACGCGGGGTGCTGGTCGGCGTGGGCTTTTCCGGCGGGACAAAAGTCGGCCTTCAGTGCCGGCCGATGCCGTCGGAGAGGCCGAGGAACCGAAGTGCGTGCCTGCGGGTTTTCCGCGGGCGGACTCCTCCGGGAGTTCCTGCGTACTCGGGACGCCGGCGTAGTGGGCTTTTCATCCGACCCGTCTTGAAACACGGACCAAGGAGTCTAACATGCATGCGAGCCGGTGGGCGGCAAACCCACGTTGAGGCGAAAATAACTTGACTGGTGTGATCCTCGTTTTTAGCGGGGTGCAACATCGACCGACCATGATCTTCTGTGAAAGGTTCGAGTAAGAGCATGCCTGTTGGACCCGAAAGATGGTGAACTATGCCTGAGCAGGGCGAAGTCAGAGGAAACTCTGGTGGAGGCTCGTAGCGATACTGACGTGCAAATCGTTCGTCAGACTCGGGTATAGGGGCGAAAGACTAATCGAACCATCTAGTAGCTGGTTCCCTCCGAAGTTTCCCTCAGGATAGCTGGAGCACGAGGAGTTTCATCAGGTAAAGCGAATGATTAGAGGCATCGGGGGTGAAACACTCTCGACCTATTCTCAAACTTTAAATAGGTGAGATCCGACGGGGTTGCTTGATTGAACCCCCGGCGGAGAATCCGAACGCTCCAAGTGGGCCATTTTTGGTAAGCAGAACTGGCGATGCGGGATGAACCGAAAGCCGGGTTACGGTGCCCAAATACGCGCTAACCCAGATCCCACAAAGGGTGTTGATCGATTAAGACAGCAGGACGGTGGTCATGGAAGTCGAAATCCGCTAAGGAGTGTGTAACAACTCACCTGCCGAATCGATTAGCCCCGAAAATGGATGGCGCTGAAGCGCGAGACCTACACCCGGCCATCGTGGGCGAAAACACACAATTAAGCCCGATGAGTAGGAGGGCGCGGGGGTCGTCGTGCAGCCTCGGGCGTGAGCCCGGGTGAAACGGCCTCCGGTGCAGATCTTGGTGGTAGTAGCAAATATTCAAATGAGAACTTTGAAGACTGAAGTGAGAAAGGTTCCGCGTGAACAGCAATTGGACGCGGGTTAGGTCGATCCTGAGAGATGGGGCAGTCCTGTGTCAAGTGCGCAATGCG
>JAYKYS010000504.1:22500-36525 GCA_036924285.1 Asterella californica | reverse complement strand
GTCCCACTCAATATCTAATATTCTTTTGACACGTGGCAGGTGTTCTGCCACTCAGATCCAAACCTGGAATGGACAAAATGCCAACTTGCCACGTGGATTAGCCCGCAGGTGTGTCTGAACACAGAAAATGGCCAAGGTAAAAAGGAACACCAAATTCAATTATTTAAATATTATTCTTTTTTATTATTTCTAATTTTATTTATTTATCTCTTATTCATTTAGTCATTCTTTAATTTTTATCTATTTATTCTTAATTTTTATCTATTTATTTATCTATTTACTCAATTAATTCAAATTTACCTGGTTCTTCTCTCTCATTGGGCCACGCCACACGTACGAAGGCGGGCTCTAACCTAGTTAGTACCGCTGGCAACCTCGTACATACAGAGGTAACCACGGTCGGATGGGTTGTGGTTGTGGAGACCACACTGGCTCGGGTTGTGTTTCTCTGGATCATCCGCGGGACCAGCCAGACCGCCCGCCCTTTGGTTGGGAGACCACCCTTACACCCTCCACTACCCCAACCCATCCACCCGGAGGGCGGGTTGTGGGTTACGTGGTCCCAGATCTGATCTGCCCGCTGATCCATCAGAGACCCTACTTTACTCCAACCCCGCCCGGGTCAACCCCAAAAAGGTATTGACTCTTAACTCCTGAAAATGCCCAAAATGGTCCCATCTCTGATCCTTCTCTAAACCCTCGCCCCGACCAAAATTGATCCACGGCCGGTTCGATGGTCCCAGAATTGGTCCCAATACTCCAGGCTTCTCATGCCCGTGGTCCGACACTCGATGTACAAAGACTCTCTAGGCTGCTCGGGTTGCTGGCTCCAGAAAATGGTCCCGATGGTCATCACCGGCTCGCCTAACTGCTTTAGCGACTAGTTAGTCTTGACTATCTTTAGCCCAAGTTCTCGGAAGGGTTCCGACAAGGAGAGAATGGTCCCAGTTGCCCTGTGCGTGGTCCGACAAATGGTCCCGGTGCGACAGACGATGGCTCGATCTCGATCAGCGATGGGACCCGGATTACTTTTAACTACGGGCCAACTAGCCTTAGTCATGACTATCTTTAGCCCAAGTTTCCGGAAGGGTAACGAAGTTATGCTCCCGATAAAGACAGTGCTTAACTGTACTGGCCCGGTGTCCGACAAAGGCTCCCGATGCGAGAGATACTCCATTTGACCTTTAGCTACGGGCCAACTACCGTTAGTCATGACTATCTTTGGCCCAAGTTCTCGGAAAGCGATTCTGAAGCCATTTAGGCATTACAAAAGGATAAAAGAGTACCCTTACTCCTCCATTTTGGGTACGAACCGCCTCGTTAATCATTCCAGGGTAAGGCTAAGTAAAATACTTGCGATTTCTAGTGGGAAATAAATACAACACACCCCCTTTCAGCTTTAATCTTTTCAATCCCGTGTTTCTCCTTTGTTTCCTTCTGCTCTCTTAATTTATTTGTTCCTTGTATCATGTATTATGTGTTATATTTGATCTTTCCCATGCTTTTTTTACATATTCCCTTCTTCTTGTTTCCTTCTTAAACATTTCCGCTACATTAGAGGAACAAATTATTACTATTGCTTCTACTTTGTAATATTTCCTTATTACGAACTTAATGCTTTATTCAATCTACTGCTTTGCTTTTATTATTGCGAAGACTTTGTTATTGCTATAACTTTCTACTATTTCCTTCTACGAATTTCTCAAATTCCAGAGGAATAATTTCAACTACTTGTTGCTAATATCTTTTCAGTATTTCCTTCTACGCTTTCTCAGAAAAATAAATTGAACAGTCTTCTTCACTTTTTAGGTTGCTATTACTTTATCTTTGTTAAAACATCTCCTTTTAATATTTTCCTTATACGAACTAGGCTCGCACTTACTCGCGAAACAATTAACTTCGAGGGGGTCGAGCAATTGTTCATCCTCCTCCTCCCGATATTTATGATTTGTTAATGTTGCTACGGCTCTTGATATCCCATTCCTTTGACGAAAACTCAAATAATGATTTGGCCCAAGGGCCTTTAAGCCTTAATTTAAAGACCCCATGTAACTATTTTTGTGGAGCCCGATGGAATATTCTTTCCCGATTGTGTCCTACGGCTCCCGATAGAGCGATGCTTTCATGCTGCGACGGCTCCCGATATTAAATTCCTTTGATTTCAACGCAAAGTACGATTTAATTATAACTATTTTTCCTGGTTTAATTTTCCATGATGGTTTCTTCCTCCTCCCGATATTAATTAAGTTGATTTTTCCCCTTGCTTTTCAGAGGGACCCTAATTAAACTAACCGTATTAATTAATTGCCTACAACTTAGGGTGAATAAATTATTGCTATTGCTTATTCATTATTTCCTTCTACGCTATTTGAGGAACAATCAATCAAACCGTTTGCTTCACTTTTATCTTTATTACTATACCTTTAACTTTAAATATTTCCCTTTAACGAACTTCTCCGGTTTAATCCCATCCCTTTTAATTCAAAATATTTCCCTTTCCACTGAACTTGATTCATAATTTAGGCCCGTTTTTACTCCCGAAACAAATTACTCAGAGGGATCAAGTCAAGTCCCTTTTGAAATTCCTCCTCCTCCCGAATATTAGCGATGGTTTAGTGTTGCGACGGGCTCATGAAATTAAATTCCATACGCTTCAACGCAAAAGTACGATTTAATTCAGGGGCTTCAAGCATTAATTTCTTACTCGGCCGTAACTATTTCCGTGGACCCGATGGTTTCCTTCTCCTCCCGATGTTTGGGGTTGCTTTAATTTTGTGACAGGATCCCGAAATTCAATTCCGTTGACTTCAACGTAAATAACGATTAATTCAGTGCCTTTAGGCCGAAATTTTTTACTCGACGTAACTATTCCGGTGCCGATGGTTTTCCTCCTCCTCCCGATTCATTAATGTCGCGGAGGCTCTCCCGATATTCCATTCCGATGACTTCAACGCAAAGTATGATTTAATTCAGAGGCCTTTAAGCCTACATCTCTTACCCGATGGTTTAATCTTTCTCGATGGCTTCCTCCACCGTTGATGTAGCGATGGTTTAATGTTCCGACGGCTCCCGATATCTTATTCCGACTACTTCACGCAAAGCATGATTTTATTCAGGGCCTTTAAGCTAAATTTTAGACTCGATGTAACTATTCCCGTGTATTTGATAATGTAGCGATGGATATTTGATAAATATCCGATGGTTTACTTTTCCCCGGTGGTTTATTGCCTCGCGGAGTTGATTTTTTCTATGAAATTCTCCATCATCGATAAACATTATTCCTCCCTCGAACTTTTACCCTAAACCATGTTCATGCCTCAACAACCGGCTATTATAAACTTGGATACCACCATTTGAAGCGTGATGCGGTCATACCAGGGCCACGCCACCAGATCCCATCAGAACTCTGCAGTTAAATGCCCTTGGGCCGGAATAGTACTGGGATGGGTGACCTCCCGGGAAGTCCTGGTGCTGCATCCAATTCTTTTTTCCTTTTTTTACGAATTAATTCTTTGGCAATCGAACAAATATATTACGCTACCAGGCACTAAACTGATTAATTACTCGTATGTTCTTTTCTTTTTTGGACGTGAATTGATTCTTTGGCACCGAATAAATTAATTGTTGTCTGCTTTTCTTTCTTCCCCCATGAAATAACCTTGAATATGGAACCCATTAGTTTATCATAATAAATCCAAATACCCTAGTACTTCTTTCGTTACTCTATGTGACGTTGATCTATGTCACCCATTACTTATTCATAATACATCCAAATACCGTAATACTTCTTCCATTACCCTATATCATTTCGATCTAAGTAACCCATTACTTATTCATAATACATCCAAATACCGTAGTACTTCTTTCATTACTCTATGTAACTTCGATCTCTTTAACCCATTAGTCTTTCATAGCAACCCATTAGATATACATAATAAACCCAAATATTGGACACTTTTTCCATTACTCCATGTAAGTTGTTGTATTTAATCTTTTCTTTGTTCTATTTACACCTATTTACTACTTGTGTACTTAAAATACATGTATCCTCAATTGTCAAAGAGTTTATCATGTTTGCATATTACGTTTCAAATGTCACTTAACACCCCTTCATAAAAAGTGTGAGCAAAAAATTGATGGTGGAGGGTTTAACTTTTCTTAAGAACAAACTTGGTCCTGCTTTGCTTCTTTCCGCGTATATGTAAATCTGCCGGTTGTACATTTCTATACTTTGCATGTGGTTAGCACACGTAGTTGTTAGACCCTTCAAGGATCCATATCTGAATTTCTCACCTTCAGTTTATTTCAATGAATATCACATATATACAGTTTGGAGCTCATTTATTTTATAGAAACTATTTTCATGGATACTCATTTGTAATATCCCATCATATGGACACTTCACACTCACTATGTCATGAATCATATGTACTTAATAAATGATTCTCGTGATAAACTCGATCATCCTCTATAGCGATTAGTTTTGATCAGGACTTTGTGGACAGCTCTCCCTCTTTTGTTTAGGGTTCCTCAGTTGATCAAATATAGAATCCAAGTGACAGCTTAACAATATACTGTACTATCCATTGTTTATTCAGCTGCAATTAAAATAATTTAGAAGCCAAAGTCAGTTTCTGATGAAAACTGATCTAAGACTCTGAACCTCTAAAAAGTGGTTACAGTTGATTCTCAGTTGAACACATTCACATGATGAACTAACTATATCTATTATCACTAAAATAATTCAGAAGCCAATATCACTTTCTTATGAAAATTAATCTAAGACTCTGAACCTCTAAAATAAAGTGTCTTGTTGCTAAAAATTTATATTCCATGTCATCGATATATATATTATGATTTTCTCTAACAATACTCTGTAAACTCCATCTTACACATATTACTCTGACGTTTGTATTAGTATCCTAAACTTTTAGGATCAAGACTTCATATAATAGCCAAATGTCACATTCTTATACACCCTCGGTTTTTCAAATATGAATTACAAGTGAGAGTTTAGCAGATTCACACTGTCAAGTAACTATATCTACTATCACTAAAATAATTCAGAAGCCAAAGTCAGTTTCAGACACAAATTAATCTAATACTGTAAAGTTTCAACTGTAACATCTCTATGAATACGAATCATTATTTTAGATCGCTTATCTGAGTTTTGTGATTTTTCATCGAATCACAACTTATCAATCAGATCTTTCATGTTTACCGAAGTACAATACTTGCCTATTTAGGATTATATACTTCACACAAGGTCTTTCACTCTTGTTTATACACTCTGGGTTTTTCATATCTAAGTTACTAGAGACAGTTGGACATATTTACTAATCAACTAACTATGTCAATTAACAATTAAAATAATTCAGAAACCAATATCAGTTTCTGCCAACATTTAATTTCTGCAACATTAAACTAAATTTTTCTGTGAATTAAAACTTAAACTTTATATCATTTATGCATTTATTAGGATTTCTTCATACAATGAGGCTCTATTAACAAGATCTTACAACATTTACTCATACTTTTGCCAAAGTACTATTTTAATTCATGAAACTCATCTATGCTTTTCAATTAAATCACTCAATTTTTCACTATGGATTATTGACATCCTTCTCTGTCTTTTCAAGTATTAAAGATTAACATGTATCTTAAAGATTCCTCAGAATTACATGAGTTTAAACCCTACGCTATTTGCATATGATATTTCATGTTCATGTCTAACCCTCAAACTTAAATGGACATGTGCTATCGTTCTGATATCTTGCATATGGTAAAGATAACCAAGTTGAACGTGCTTTATATTTGAATTTAGTTCCAATATAAAATCAATCTATCTGTATACTGTCTCCATGTTCGGTTTTTCTATGTACCATTTAATATGAATTGTTTTGTAGACTATACTTGAGTATATCCTTCCATGTATTCCCTTCTTATAATACTCGAGGTACTGACTTTTCATATGTCACATTGCATCTTTCTTTTCCATTTGATCATATGTATAACTTTATGAAGAGTTTAAAGGAGTCCAACTTGATTAAGTATTACATGATTCAAATAATTCGAGCACGCTCCGTTTCAATGCTCAACATGATTTATTCTATCAATCATTTATCCTCCATACGTGAGTTTTTTCAGTGTTCAGAACAGATTGAATATTAATCATGTTGAGTTATAAAGTCCAGCTTGACTACTACATACTATATGTGTAGGTGATTCTAAATATGTATTAATCTGAATATAATTACTATATGTGTTTATATTCATAGTTTATACATATAGTTTGATATACATTTGGTTTTAATTGATTTAGGGTTTAACCCTAAACCCTAACAGATACAAGAAGATACTTCTCAAAGTGACTTATGATATTCTTACACGAATTTATGTCTTTAAACCTTAAGCTACTCATAATATCTGTTCATTTCTAACCTTATATAACTTAAATACACATGTAGTGTCATTTTTATTTACGTGTCACACTTTAATTTTCTTTATATATCAAATGGTTTATGCATCTGATCTGGCTTTCGTCAAATAATAGCATTATATTCATTTCATCTTATTATGTTGAGCAGTACGAGGATTCATGACTTACATCTCAGCTGTTAACGTCAACAACCCTTAACCCTCAACTGATAATGTTCTCCATTCTTGATTCATTTATCTTGCAGTAGCATTGAACACCTATGTTTTTTAAACTTTACTCAAGCGAACAACCACTAATATTTTCTGTACTCCCTTGGTTTTTTGTTGTTGTCTTTAATATTTTTACAACTTCACTAGTCTAATATATACAAAAGAATTTGGTATAAGTTAGATTCTAGTGAGCAACTTTACTTGTCCTCTCAATAGAAGAAAAAGCACAAGAAATTCACATCAACTTGACTTAGATGACAATAATATGACGGTTCAATTACTCATGGGAAGTCCTAGACGATAATAAAGTTAAGTTTGAACTTCAACTTTTGTGTTCTCGTGTTGTTAAAACTCTATAGTATCAAACTTTAATTTCTTCATATATTCTGATGTTTCGTCAAATAATACCCATTATATCAATTTAATCTTATTATATCGAAGTAGTATCATGATTCATGATTTTCTCTTCTCTTAACGTCAACAACCCTCAACTGATCATTTTCTTCATTCTTGATTTACTTATCTTACAATAGCATTTAACATCATGCTTTTTAAACTTTAATCCAATTTATTATTGGATGTATTGTATTATGTTACAGTACTGATACTTCATACTCGTCATTACATCTTCCCTTTCCATTAACTCATATAAATGTTGATTCAAAGTTTAAATAAAATATGATCTCTATATCTCTATCAAGCGAACAGCCACTAATATTTTCTCTACTCTCTTGGCTTTTCCTATTGACTTTAACCATATGTACTGAAGTTCATCTTTATACGTATCATTACAATTTTCTCTTTTCTCGTATAGTAGTTTACTCATTGTTAAAAACAAGCAAGATCTTGATATAGGTTTGAAAATCAAGTCCAGCTTAACTACTATATACAAAAGAGTTTGATATATATTCACTTTTAATGAGTCGCTTATCCTATCAAATACAACAACTTAAAGATCAAGACTGGTCTCACTCAGATGTCATTAGAAATGTCATTTAGATGGTTTCTGACCCTTTTACACTGGAAACATTCCTCTGAAGTATAAACCGTAGATATTCATAGTGTTCATTTCTAACCCTAGAACCCTATTCATACACATGTAGTATCAATTTAATATCAGATGTTTTTGAAACTTGTGGTACCATATTGTAACCCTACATCTTTCTCTTTTTGGTTTATCATGTAGAACTTGGTTTCAAAATATTTAACAAATATAAGTAGAATTAGTTGATTAAGTATTACATGATTCAAATAATTAGAACACGCTCCGTTTCAATGCTAAACATGATTTATTCTATCAATCATTTATCCTTCATCCGTGAGTTTTTCAGTGTCCAAAACAGATTGAATATTAATCATGTTGAGTTATAAAGTCCAGCTTGACTACTACATACTATATGTGTAGGTGAATCTAAATATGTATTAATCTGAATATAATTACTATATGTGTTTATATTCATAGTTTATACATATAGTTGATATACATTTGGTTTTAATTGATTAACCATACTTCTCCTAACAAACCCAAGAAGGTACTTCTCAAAGTGACTTATGATATTCTTACACGAATTTATGTCTTTAAACCTTAAGCTACTCATAATATCTGTTCATTTCTAACCCTATATAACTTAAATACACATGTAGTGTCATTTTTATTTACGTGGCACGTATGTATAGTAGTTAAGCTGGACTTGATTCATAAATCTCACCATAAATCTCTTGGATAACAATAAGATGATATTTCACTAATGAGAAGTTTACAACAATAAATAGTTAGGCCTCACCTTTATCTTTTGTATTTTCTTGTTCGTAAGACTCTAGATAATCAAACTAAAATTCCATTTATATACTAAATCGTGTCTTAGGTTTCATCAAATAATACCATTATATTAATTTACATCTTAAAGGTTTTAACTATTACTTAGACTGTTTACCGAAGTTCTACCTTAATTCATGACATTCATCTTCACTTCACGAATATAACCCTCAACTGATAACCTCTCTCCGGGAAAATTTACTTATTAAGCTTTTCTGACCCTAAAACTTAAATACATAATCCCAATAGCGTTCTGATATGTGCATATGGTCAATCTACACATGGTTCAATTTCTAAATTTAAATAACTTGACAATTATTCTAAATATATTTTATATTCACTTAACTGAATATCACATGTAGTCCATCATATATACTTCATATACCTTCAGGCTAGATCTTAAAGACACATGTAATGTAGGTTTAATATTTTGGATATGGTCATCTATACACCAATTAAAGCTATATATTTATACATCTGGTAACATATAAGGATTTCAATAAGGAAATCAACTTGAACATAAGTTGTATTCTGTTTTCCATGTTTTATTGTTCCATTTAATACCGAGATGTTTTTGAAACTTTACTCCAAGATATAGATACCATTATTACACAGATACTTCTTACTTTTCATTCTTTGCATGTAGTAGTTCATACTATATGTCTTTCTATGTAGATTTACTATCAATGATAGATGTTTGAGAAACTTTACTCCAATATACCCTTGAATGTATCCTTTTAAAATACATTGATAAGAAGATATACTTGTCATGACTTTTATATATGTGTATAAGGTTATATCTTTCTTTCTCATACTTGACTAAAACAAATGAAAGGTATTTAGGTTGAATTATCAAGTCCAACTTGACAACTACATATTAAGTATAGTAGTAGATTATTTACATCACGAGAGTTAGGTATATCTTAGGTTTTAATGACAAGCAGTACTTATTCTATCGACTCAAGAAAATCGCACCAATATCACTTAGAGGATAGTAATGCGATGTTACTGTTTGCAACTACAGTATATTTAATTCTCAACTTCATCTTTGAATTCTCTTGATTTAAGACTGACTCTCTATAGTATCAAACTTTAGTTGTTTGTGAATTAATATTATATGTAAGATAGTTTATGACTTTTCATCAATAAGACCATCTTAATTTGTTCTTAGAGTTTAATTCAGCCTTAGTACCAAAGTACTATAATCTGATATACATTGGTTCTTGATTAAGAACCTTTCCTAATAACTGATAATATTCTTTTTGGATATTATCATATATACACCAGTTCAAGATATACATAGGGTAACATATAAAGATTTGAATAATAAAATCAATCTGAATAAAAGTTGTATTCTGTTTTCCATGGTTCACTGTTTCATGTACATTTAATACCCAGATGTATTTTAAATTAGAAACTCTACTCGAAAATATCCATTCCATTATGACACTAATACTTAAAACTTGTCATGCTCTGCATGTAGTAACTAATACTGTAAGTTTTTGATGTAGCATTTACTATCAATGATATATATTTTAGAAACTTTATTCCAATATACTCTTGGATGTATTGTTTTACGATATATCAAAGAATATACTCGTCATGAATATCACTTAGGACCCTTTTGTAATAACTGGTAATGTTCTTTTTGGATGTTATCATATATACACCAATTCAAGATATATACAGAGTAAAGATTTGAATAATAAAATCAACCTGAATATAAGTTGTATTCTGTTTTCCATGGTTCAGTGTTTCATGTACGGTTTAATACCCAGATGTTTTTTAAATTAGAAACTCTACTCGAAGATATCCATTCCATTATGGCACTGATACTTAAAACTTGTCATGCTCTGCATGTAGTAATTTGATACTGTATTTTTTTATGTAGCATTTACTATCAATGATATATATTTTAGAAACTTTACTCCAATATACTCTTGGATGTATTGTTTCACGATTCATCCAAAGATATACTCTCCATTATGAAAATAATACGTAATACTTGTCATGCTTTGCATGTAGTAATTAATACTGTGTATTCTTTGTGTAGCATTTACTATCAATGATATATATTTTAGAAACTTTACTCCAATATACTCTTGGTGTATTGTTTTACGATACATCAAAGGATATACTCGTCATGAACTTTCTATGCAACATTATATCTTTCTTTTTCGTGTTTGACTAGAACAAATAGAAGGTAGATTTAGGCTGAATTATTGAGTCTACATTGACAACTAAATACTAAATACTATGTGTAGTAGTAGATTATATATATTACGAGAGGTTTGTATATCTTAGGTTGAAATATCCTTTATTCTATCTATTCAAGAAACTTAGATGAAACTTAGACGACAATAATATGATGGTCTTGTTTGCAACTATGTTATAGTTCTCATCTTCATCTTTGTATTAGAAGTTTTATTCAGACTTAGTACCAATTTACTACCAAAGTACTATCTTAACTCATGACTTGCATCTCTTCTCTTCGAGAACATTAACAACCATGTACATCTCTAAGTACTAAGTACTTTTCTGATCTGCATAGTAGAATACATAAAACACATTATCTTGTTTATCAACATTTTAGTGGCAGATTTACCAACAATGAGTTAAATTGAGTTTGAATTATCCTCCCAACTATTTCATCAAATACAAGAAATTCTACTCATCAAATATCACTCAAGACCTATTTGCAATAACTGGTAAACTCACAAGTATATTCATGAGTTTATAAGGTAATATTTCGTTCTAACCCTAAAATACACAAGCCCAATAACGTTTTGATGTTTTGCATATGATCAGTCTAAACAAGTTCGTGCATCTCAACGTTAAAATAATATAACCAATCCAAATGTCTAGATGCGGGGATATTATCATATACATATATTCCACATAACAACTTTCATGTTTCATTCTAGCATATTAGATATTAGCTTGATTCAAGGTTTTAATTAAGTCGAAATATCAAGTCTAGCTTCACTACTACGACTACAAATAATGAAACGGTCTTATTGACAGTATAAGTACGGATGATCATTAAAACTAAACGGGTATCTCACTATCTTATATACGCAGTACTTTCAAAATAACTAGGTGCTAAAATAATACAATATCTATTTTTTCCACCTACTATCATATAACTTAGAAGATAATGTGCATGGATCTCTGCGTCAAGAAGAAAATTAATTACTTTGTAGAAATAGCTGTTAGAAAAACAGTGTTGTCTATATGGAAAGAATTATCCAAATGGGTTTAGTACTAAATGAAGATAACATATTTCTAAAAGACAAGTTTGAGATAAAACAACCCGTTAGAACATCTACATATTCTATTAATATTAGAGAATTAAAATAAAGACAAGTCAACTTATAAATTCTCTCTCCTTGAGAATAATAACGATGTAAAATTGGTTAAACTTTTGGTGATATAATATCTTACTTATTCTGATATTATATCACCAAAATATGACACTTAGATGACAATCATATGATGGTCTTGTTTGCAGCAATAGTATATTTAGTTCTCATCCTCCTCTTTGTATTCTCTTGATGTTAGACTCTATAATATCAAACTTGAGTTATGTGTGAACTAATATGCATATATCAGATCGTTTGCGATTTCCACCTGTAAGATAATATTGAATTCACTAAAATAATAAAATATATTATTTAGCACCTCCTAACATAAGCGACCTTAAGTATAACTTAGAAGATAATGTGCATGGATCTTTATGTAATCTGGTTATCAAGAAGAAAATCCATCACTAATTACATTGAAGATCTCGCTGTTAGAAAATATACCCAAACTCGTATTCACCACCAATTTCGTTTATCCACCCTTTATCCGATCTTAGGTATATCATTGATAAGATGATAGATAATTAAAATAAGTAAATTGCCTAATGTCTCCAAATTAGTCCAACTATGTATCTTTCCAGCATAAACTGTATATGTTAGATAGGTTGCACTTAATTTCGTTGGTAATATTGGAATGTAATCATTATCTACCATTAAAAAGATTTCCAACAAAAAAATAAGTCCAATAATACCACCTACAGGTAAATAGCGCAATACATTCTCGTGAATTTCTTCTATCCTTATTCAAGAATTCAACTTATAAGTTCTCTTTCCTCGAGAATAATCACGGTATACAATTAGCAGATCTTTTGGTGATATAATATCTTACTTATTCGTCATTACTTTGTAGACATCGCTGTAAGAAAATATGTATGAATACAATTATCAAAATATATATTTTTACTAAATGAATAAGATATGTTTATGAAAGATAAACTAAAATTAAAACTACTCATTAGATCATCTCGTTATTATGCATGCAGCATATTTATACCCATATTTACCACTAAATGAATGGTTCTGATCTTTACTGTACATTTTAGCACATATATAGATTATTGATAAAATCATGGAGAATATAAATGCAGATAAATAAATTTATAAGTTCTCTCGCCCGGAAAATAATTATGGTTCGAAGTATAAAATTAATAGATTTTTTGGTGATGTAATATCATTCTTAACCCATCGTTTTATATTTTTCCAGGATTTTCTGTCTAATTATCAGTTGAAATTATATTCGGCTGATTAAACCGTCCCCATTTGACCTGAAATTTTCCCCTCGGGTACCTCGAGAGTAGTCCTCACACCTAAAATTTATTTGAGCCAATTTCATCGAGCCACCTTCGAGATCTGGAGTGATCTGTACCCACGTGTAGGCAGTGGAGACTGTTTTAGTGAATCTGGGTCACTTATTCGTGAGCGAGAATTTAATCCATAAGCCAATGACCCTGAAATTCACCATGCACGTGCCCCAACTGAAAACAGTCCTTGTGAAAAAAGAATTAATGCATTCTGAATCTAAATGGCCGAGTTATCGCATTTTTGGTGCCGCACCCTTGAGGACTTAGCCGCTAGAATGAATCGGGTTGTGGTATAATTTTCGCGGACCAAAGAGGAGGGCGGGGCCGCCGTTCCCCAGAAGTATATATAAGGGAAGGGGGTTCCGTCGGCGAGCCACCCCCGGCGGGTGCGGCTGTCGCGTGCCCCGTAACCCGCGGGAGATGCATTGAAGGCTGTACCCTGTCTAGGCTCGTGTCTCTACGTGAGACCCGGGGGAGCCTGACAAGAAGGACTGTCAGACCCGCACGGTTCCATGAGTTGCAAGGGGTGAGTCCTCGATGGCCTTGGGGTTGACCATGCGGTAAACTCCCATGCCTCGGGAGTCTGCCGTGGTCTCGTTTCCCGAGTATGCAATGATTCGCGCAATGTTCTGGGAGTCTGTCACGGTCTCCTTTTCCCGAGTATGCGTGTTCTGGGAGTCTGTCACGGTCTCCTTTTCCCGAGTATGCGTGTTCCCAGGGTCTGACGCGTCTGGGTTTTCTTCGGAATGTTCCTCTGTGGTTCATTTACTTAGCCGTTTTTGTAGAAAAATCGGGTTGTGGTATAATTTTCGCGGACCAAAGAGGAGGGCGGGGCCGCCGTTCCCCAGAAGTATATATGAGGGGGTGCTCCTCCTCGGGGTACCACGAGACCGAAGTC
>JAYKYS010000504.1:0-12500 GCA_036924285.1 Asterella californica | reverse complement strand
AATAATCTACCACGTGGCACTCTCTCATTCGCAGTGCTCGTTCATTTTTTTGAGATGGAAATGAGTACCTCTTATGTACTCAGAAAATCCCTTTCCCTGAATGTTGGAAGTATGGATGTTGCCACGTGTCAACACGTGAGGGTGCCCTTATATCGCCAGAATACTCGAAATTTATGCGGAAGTATGATTTCCGTCTAAATGTTGGGTTGGATGCCACGTGGACTTACTTGCGGAGTCCCACTCAATATCTAATATTCTTTTGACACGTGGCAGGTGTTCTGCCACTCAGATCCAAACCTGGAATGGACAAAATGCCAACTTGCCACGTGGATTAGCCCGCAGGTGTGTCTGAACACAGAAAATGGCCAAGGTAAAAAGGAACACCAAATTCAATTATTTAAATATTATTCTTTTTTATTATTTCTAATTTTATTTATTTATCTCTTATTCATTTAGTCATTCTTTAATTTTTATCTATTTATTCTTAATTTTTATCTATTTATTTATCTATTTACTCAATTAATTCAAATTTACCTGGTTCTTCTCTCTCATTGGGCCACGCCACACGTACGAAGGCGGGCTCTAACCTAGTTAGTACCGCTGGCAACCTCGTACATACAGAGGTAACCACGGTCGGATGGGTTGTGGTTGTGGAGACCACACTGGCTCGGGTTGTGTTTCTCTGGATCATCCGCGGGACCAGCCAGACCGCCCGCCCTTTGGTTGGGAGACCACCCTTACACCCTCCACTACCCCAACCCATCCACCCGGAGGGCGGGTTGTGGGTTACGTGGTCCCAGATCTGATCTGCCCGCTGATCCATCAGAGACCCTACTTTACTCCAACCCCGCCCGGGTCAACCCCAAAAAGGTATTGACTCTTAACTCCTGAAAATGCCCAAAATGGTCCCATCTCTGATCCTTCTCTAAACCCTCGCCCCGACCAAAATTGATCCACGGCCGGTTCGATGGTCCCAGAATTGGTCCCAATACTCCAGGCTTCTCATGCCCGTGGTCCGACACTCGATGTACAAAGACTCTCTAGGCTGCTCGGGTTGCTGGCTCCAGAAAATGGTCCCGATGGTCATCACCGGCTCGCCTAACTGCTTTAGCGACTAGTTAGTCTTGACTATCTTTAGCCCAAGTTCTCGGAAGGGTTCCGACAAGGAGAGAATGGTCCCAGTTGCCCTGTGCGTGGTCCGACAAATGGTCCCGGTGCGACAGACGATGGCTCGATCTCGATCAGCGATGGGACCCGGATTACTTTTAACTACGGGCCAACTAGCCTTAGTCATGACTATCTTTAGCCCAAGTTTCCGGAAGGGTAACGAAGTTATGCTCCCGATAAAGACAGTGCTTAACTGTACTGGCCCGGTGTCCGACAAAGGCTCCCGATGCGAGAGATACTCCATTTGACCTTTAGCTACGGGCCAACTACCGTTAGTCATGACTATCTTTGGCCCAAGTTCTCGGAAAGCGATTCTGAAGCCATTTAGGCATTACAAAAGGATAAAAGAGTACCCTTACTCCTCCATTTTGGGTACGAACCGCCTCGTTAATCATTCCAGGGTAAGGCTAAGTAAAATACTTGCGATTTCTAGTGGGAAATAAATACAACACACCCCCTTTCAGCTTTAATCTTTTCAATCCCGTGTTTCTCCTTTGTTTCCTTCTGCTCTCTTAATTTATTTGTTCCTTGTATCATGTATTATGTGTTATATTTGATCTTTCCCATGCTTTTTTTACATATTCCCTTCTTCTTGTTTCCTTCTTAAACATTTCCGCTACATTAGAGGAACAAATTATTACTATTGCTTCTACTTTGTAATATTTCCTTATTACGAACTTAATGCTTTATTCAATCTACTGCTTTGCTTTTATTATTGCGAAGACTTTGTTATTGCTATAACTTTCTACTATTTCCTTCTACGAATTTCTCAAATTCCAGAGGAATAATTTCAACTACTTGTTGCTAATATCTTTTCAGTATTTCCTTCTACGCTTTCTCAGAAAAATAAATTGAACAGTCTTCTTCACTTTTTAGGTTGCTATTACTTTATCTTTGTTAAAACATCTCCTTTTAATATTTTCCTTATACGAACTAGGCTCGCACTTACTCGCGAAACAATTAACTTCGAGGGGGTCGAGCAATTGTTCATCCTCCTCCTCCCGATATTTATGATTTGTTAATGTTGCTACGGCTCTTGATATCCCATTCCTTTGACGAAAACTCAAATAATGATTTGGCCCAAGGGCCTTTAAGCCTTAATTTAAAGACCCCATGTAACTATTTTTGTGGAGCCCGATGGAATATTCTTTCCCGATTGTGTCCTACGGCTCCCGATAGAGCGATGCTTTCATGCTGCGACGGCTCCCGATATTAAATTCCTTTGATTTCAACGCAAAGTACGATTTAATTATAACTATTTTTCCTGGTTTAATTTTCCATGATGGTTTCTTCCTCCTCCCGATATTAATTAAGTTGATTTTTCCCCTTGCTTTTCAGAGGGACCCTAATTAAACTAACCGTATTAATTAATTGCCTACAACTTAGGGTGAATAAATTATTGCTATTGCTTATTCATTATTTCCTTCTACGCTATTTGAGGAACAATCAATCAAACCGTTTGCTTCACTTTTATCTTTATTACTATACCTTTAACTTTAAATATTTCCCTTTAACGAACTTCTCCGGTTTAATCCCATCCCTTTTAATTCAAAATATTTCCCTTTCCACTGAACTTGATTCATAATTTAGGCCCGTTTTTACTCCCGAAACAAATTACTCAGAGGGATCAAGTCAAGTCCCTTTTGAAATTCCTCCTCCTCCCGAATATTAGCGATGGTTTAGTGTTGCGACGGGCTCATGAAATTAAATTCCATACGCTTCAACGCAAAAGTACGATTTAATTCAGGGGCTTCAAGCATTAATTTCTTACTCGGCCGTAACTATTTCCGTGGACCCGATGGTTTCCTTCTCCTCCCGATGTTTGGGGTTGCTTTAATTTTGTGACAGGATCCCGAAATTCAATTCCGTTGACTTCAACGTAAATAACGATTAATTCAGTGCCTTTAGGCCGAAATTTTTTACTCGACGTAACTATTCCGGTGCCGATGGTTTTCCTCCTCCTCCCGATTCATTAATGTCGCGGAGGCTCTCCCGATATTCCATTCCGATGACTTCAACGCAAAGTATGATTTAATTCAGAGGCCTTTAAGCCTACATCTCTTACCCGATGGTTTAATCTTTCTCGATGGCTTCCTCCACCGTTGATGTAGCGATGGTTTAATGTTCCGACGGCTCCCGATATCTTATTCCGACTACTTCACGCAAAGCATGATTTTATTCAGGGCCTTTAAGCTAAATTTTAGACTCGATGTAACTATTCCCGTGTATTTGATAATGTAGCGATGGATATTTGATAAATATCCGATGGTTTACTTTTCCCCGGTGGTTTATTGCCTCGCGGAGTTGATTTTTTCTATGAAATTCTCCATCATCGATAAACATTATTCCTCCCTCGAACTTTTACCCTAAACCATGTTCATGCCTCAACAACCGGCTATTATAAACTTGGATACCACCATTTGAAGCGTGATGCGGTCATACCAGGGCCACGCCACCAGATCCCATCAGAACTCTGCAGTTAAATGCCCTTGGGCCGGAATAGTACTGGGATGGGTGACCTCCCGGGAAGTCCTGGTGCTGCATCCAATTCTTTTTTCCTTTTTTTACGAATTAATTCTTTGGCAATCGAACAAATATATTACGCTACCAGGCACTAAACTGATTAATTACTCGTATGTTCTTTTCTTTTTTGGACGTGAATTGATTCTTTGGCACCGAATAAATTAATTGTTGTCTGCTTTTCTTTCTTCCCCCATGAAATAACCTTGAATATGGAACCCATTAGTTTATCATAATAAATCCAAATACCCTAGTACTTCTTTCGTTACTCTATGTGACGTTGATCTATGTCACCCATTACTTATTCATAATACATCCAAATACCGTAATACTTCTTCCATTACCCTATATCATTTCGATCTAAGTAACCCATTACTTATTCATAATACATCCAAATACCGTAGTACTTCTTTCATTACTCTATGTAACTTCGATCTCTTTAACCCATTAGTCTTTCATAGCAACCCATTAGATATACATAATAAACCCAAATATTGGACACTTTTTCCATTACTCCATGTAAGTTGTTGTATTTAATCTTTTCTTTGTTCTATTTACACCTATTTACTACTTGTGTACTTAAAATACATGTATCCTCAATTGTCAAAGAGTTTATCATGTTTGCATATTACGTTTCAAATGTCACTTAACACCCCTTCATAAAAAGTGTGAGCAAAAAATTGATGGTGGAGGGTTTAACTTTTCTTAAGAACAAACTTGGTCCTGCTTTGCTTCTTTCCGCGTATATGTAAATCTGCCGGTTGTACATTTCTATACTTTGCATGTGGTTAGCACACGTAGTTGTTAGACCCTTCAAGGATCCATATCTGAATTTCTCACCTTCAGTTTATTTCAATGAATATCACATATATACAGTTTGGAGCTCATTTATTTTATAGAAACTATTTTCATGGATACTCATTTGTAATATCCCATCATATGGACACTTCACACTCACTATGTCATGAATCATATGTACTTAATAAATGATTCTCGTGATAAACTCGATCATCCTCTATAGCGATTAGTTTTGATCAGGACTTTGTGGACAGCTCTCCCTCTTTTGTTTAGGGTTCCTCAGTTGATCAAATATAGAATCCAAGTGACAGCTTAACAATATACTGTACTATCCATTGTTTATTCAGCTGCAATTAAAATAATTTAGAAGCCAAAGTCAGTTTCTGATGAAAACTGATCTAAGACTCTGAACCTCTAAAAAGTGGTTACAGTTGATTCTCAGTTGAACACATTCACATGATGAACTAACTATATCTATTATCACTAAAATAATTCAGAAGCCAATATCACTTTCTTATGAAAATTAATCTAAGACTCTGAACCTCTAAAATAAAGTGTCTTGTTGCTAAAAATTTATATTCCATGTCATCGATATATATATTATGATTTTCTCTAACAATACTCTGTAAACTCCATCTTACACATATTACTCTGACGTTTGTATTAGTATCCTAAACTTTTAGGATCAAGACTTCATATAATAGCCAAATGTCACATTCTTATACACCCTCGGTTTTTCAAATATGAATTACAAGTGAGAGTTTAGCAGATTCACACTGTCAAGTAACTATATCTACTATCACTAAAATAATTCAGAAGCCAAAGTCAGTTTCAGACACAAATTAATCTAATACTGTAAAGTTTCAACTGTAACATCTCTATGAATACGAATCATTATTTTAGATCGCTTATCTGAGTTTTGTGATTTTTCATCGAATCACAACTTATCAATCAGATCTTTCATGTTTACCGAAGTACAATACTTGCCTATTTAGGATTATATACTTCACACAAGGTCTTTCACTCTTGTTTATACACTCTGGGTTTTTCATATCTAAGTTACTAGAGACAGTTGGACATATTTACTAATCAACTAACTATGTCAATTAACAATTAAAATAATTCAGAAACCAATATCAGTTTCTGCCAACATTTAATTTCTGCAACATTAAACTAAATTTTTCTGTGAATTAAAACTTAAACTTTATATCATTTATGCATTTATTAGGATTTCTTCATACAATGAGGCTCTATTAACAAGATCTTACAACATTTACTCATACTTTTGCCAAAGTACTATTTTAATTCATGAAACTCATCTATGCTTTTCAATTAAATCACTCAATTTTTCACTATGGATTATTGACATCCTTCTCTGTCTTTTCAAGTATTAAAGATTAACATGTATCTTAAAGATTCCTCAGAATTACATGAGTTTAAACCCTACGCTATTTGCATATGATATTTCATGTTCATGTCTAACCCTCAAACTTAAATGGACATGTGCTATCGTTCTGATATCTTGCATATGGTAAAGATAACCAAGTTGAACGTGCTTTATATTTGAATTTAGTTCCAATATAAAATCAATCTATCTGTATACTGTCTCCATGTTCGGTTTTTCTATGTACCATTTAATATGAATTGTTTTGTAGACTATACTTGAGTATATCCTTCCATGTATTCCCTTCTTATAATACTCGAGGTACTGACTTTTCATATGTCACATTGCATCTTTCTTTTCCATTTGATCATATGTATAACTTTATGAAGAGTTTAAAGGAGTCCAACTTGATTAAGTATTACATGATTCAAATAATTCGAGCACGCTCCGTTTCAATGCTCAACATGATTTATTCTATCAATCATTTATCCTCCATACGTGAGTTTTTTCAGTGTTCAGAACAGATTGAATATTAATCATGTTGAGTTATAAAGTCCAGCTTGACTACTACATACTATATGTGTAGGTGATTCTAAATATGTATTAATCTGAATATAATTACTATATGTGTTTATATTCATAGTTTATACATATAGTTTGATATACATTTGGTTTTAATTGATTTAGGGTTTAACCCTAAACCCTAACAGATACAAGAAGATACTTCTCAAAGTGACTTATGATATTCTTACACGAATTTATGTCTTTAAACCTTAAGCTACTCATAATATCTGTTCATTTCTAACCTTATATAACTTAAATACACATGTAGTGTCATTTTTATTTACGTGTCACACTTTAATTTTCTTTATATATCAAATGGTTTATGCATCTGATCTGGCTTTCGTCAAATAATAGCATTATATTCATTTCATCTTATTATGTTGAGCAGTACGAGGATTCATGACTTACATCTCAGCTGTTAACGTCAACAACCCTTAACCCTCAACTGATAATGTTCTCCATTCTTGATTCATTTATCTTGCAGTAGCATTGAACACCTATGTTTTTTAAACTTTACTCAAGCGAACAACCACTAATATTTTCTGTACTCCCTTGGTTTTTTGTTGTTGTCTTTAATATTTTTACAACTTCACTAGTCTAATATATACAAAAGAATTTGGTATAAGTTAGATTCTAGTGAGCAACTTTACTTGTCCTCTCAATAGAAGAAAAAGCACAAGAAATTCACATCAACTTGACTTAGATGACAATAATATGACGGTTCAATTACTCATGGGAAGTCCTAGACGATAATAAAGTTAAGTTTGAACTTCAACTTTTGTGTTCTCGTGTTGTTAAAACTCTATAGTATCAAACTTTAATTTCTTCATATATTCTGATGTTTCGTCAAATAATACCCATTATATCAATTTAATCTTATTATATCGAAGTAGTATCATGATTCATGATTTTCTCTTCTCTTAACGTCAACAACCCTCAACTGATCATTTTCTTCATTCTTGATTTACTTATCTTACAATAGCATTTAACATCATGCTTTTTAAACTTTAATCCAATTTATTATTGGATGTATTGTATTATGTTACAGTACTGATACTTCATACTCGTCATTACATCTTCCCTTTCCATTAACTCATATAAATGTTGATTCAAAGTTTAAATAAAATATGATCTCTATATCTCTATCAAGCGAACAGCCACTAATATTTTCTCTACTCTCTTGGCTTTTCCTATTGACTTTAACCATATGTACTGAAGTTCATCTTTATACGTATCATTACAATTTTCTCTTTTCTCGTATAGTAGTTTACTCATTGTTAAAAACAAGCAAGATCTTGATATAGGTTTGAAAATCAAGTCCAGCTTAACTACTATATACAAAAGAGTTTGATATATATTCACTTTTAATGAGTCGCTTATCCTATCAAATACAACAACTTAAAGATCAAGACTGGTCTCACTCAGATGTCATTAGAAATGTCATTTAGATGGTTTCTGACCCTTTTACACTGGAAACATTCCTCTGAAGTATAAACCGTAGATATTCATAGTGTTCATTTCTAACCCTAGAACCCTATTCATACACATGTAGTATCAATTTAATATCAGATGTTTTTGAAACTTGTGGTACCATATTGTAACCCTACATCTTTCTCTTTTTGGTTTATCATGTAGAACTTGGTTTCAAAATATTTAACAAATATAAGTAGAATTAGTTGATTAAGTATTACATGATTCAAATAATTAGAACACGCTCCGTTTCAATGCTAAACATGATTTATTCTATCAATCATTTATCCTTCATCCGTGAGTTTTTCAGTGTCCAAAACAGATTGAATATTAATCATGTTGAGTTATAAAGTCCAGCTTGACTACTACATACTATATGTGTAGGTGAATCTAAATATGTATTAATCTGAATATAATTACTATATGTGTTTATATTCATAGTTTATACATATAGTTGATATACATTTGGTTTTAATTGATTAACCATACTTCTCCTAACAAACCCAAGAAGGTACTTCTCAAAGTGACTTATGATATTCTTACACGAATTTATGTCTTTAAACCTTAAGCTACTCATAATATCTGTTCATTTCTAACCCTATATAACTTAAATACACATGTAGTGTCATTTTTATTTACGTGGCACGTATGTATAGTAGTTAAGCTGGACTTGATTCATAAATCTCACCATAAATCTCTTGGATAACAATAAGATGATATTTCACTAATGAGAAGTTTACAACAATAAATAGTTAGGCCTCACCTTTATCTTTTGTATTTTCTTGTTCGTAAGACTCTAGATAATCAAACTAAAATTCCATTTATATACTAAATCGTGTCTTAGGTTTCATCAAATAATACCATTATATTAATTTACATCTTAAAGGTTTTAACTATTACTTAGACTGTTTACCGAAGTTCTACCTTAATTCATGACATTCATCTTCACTTCACGAATATAACCCTCAACTGATAACCTCTCTCCGGGAAAATTTACTTATTAAGCTTTTCTGACCCTAAAACTTAAATACATAATCCCAATAGCGTTCTGATATGTGCATATGGTCAATCTACACATGGTTCAATTTCTAAATTTAAATAACTTGACAATTATTCTAAATATATTTTATATTCACTTAACTGAATATCACATGTAGTCCATCATATATACTTCATATACCTTCAGGCTAGATCTTAAAGACACATGTAATGTAGGTTTAATATTTTGGATATGGTCATCTATACACCAATTAAAGCTATATATTTATACATCTGGTAACATATAAGGATTTCAATAAGGAAATCAACTTGAACATAAGTTGTATTCTGTTTTCCATGTTTTATTGTTCCATTTAATACCGAGATGTTTTTGAAACTTTACTCCAAGATATAGATACCATTATTACACAGATACTTCTTACTTTTCATTCTTTGCATGTAGTAGTTCATACTATATGTCTTTCTATGTAGATTTACTATCAATGATAGATGTTTGAGAAACTTTACTCCAATATACCCTTGAATGTATCCTTTTAAAATACATTGATAAGAAGATATACTTGTCATGACTTTTATATATGTGTATAAGGTTATATCTTTCTTTCTCATACTTGACTAAAACAAATGAAAGGTATTTAGGTTGAATTATCAAGTCCAACTTGACAACTACATATTAAGTATAGTAGTAGATTATTTACATCACGAGAGTTAGGTATATCTTAGGTTTTAATGACAAGCAGTACTTATTCTATCGACTCAAGAAAATCGCACCAATATCACTTAGAGGATAGTAATGCGATGTTACTGTTTGCAACTACAGTATATTTAATTCTCAACTTCATCTTTGAATTCTCTTGATTTAAGACTGACTCTCTATAGTATCAAACTTTAGTTGTTTGTGAATTAATATTATATGTAAGATAGTTTATGACTTTTCATCAATAAGACCATCTTAATTTGTTCTTAGAGTTTAATTCAGCCTTAGTACCAAAGTACTATAATCTGATATACATTGGTTCTTGATTAAGAACCTTTCCTAATAACTGATAATATTCTTTTTGGATATTATCATATATACACCAGTTCAAGATATACATAGGGTAACATATAAAGATTTGAATAATAAAATCAATCTGAATAAAAGTTGTATTCTGTTTTCCATGGTTCACTGTTTCATGTACATTTAATACCCAGATGTATTTTAAATTAGAAACTCTACTCGAAAATATCCATTCCATTATGACACTAATACTTAAAACTTGTCATGCTCTGCATGTAGTAACTAATACTGTAAGTTTTTGATGTAGCATTTACTATCAATGATATATATTTTAGAAACTTTATTCCAATATACTCTTGGATGTATTGTTTTACGATATATCAAAGAATATACTCGTCATGAATATCACTTAGGACCCTTTTGTAATAACTGGTAATGTTCTTTTTGGATGTTATCATATATACACCAATTCAAGATATATACAGAGTAAAGATTTGAATAATAAAATCAACCTGAATATAAGTTGTATTCTGTTTTCCATGGTTCAGTGTTTCATGTACGGTTTAATACCCAGATGTTTTTTAAATTAGAAACTCTACTCGAAGATATCCATTCCATTATGGCACTGATACTTAAAACTTGTCATGCTCTGCATGTAGTAATTTGATACTGTATTTTTTTATGTAGCATTTACTATCAATGATATATATTTTAGAAACTTTACTCCAATATACTCTTGGATGTATTGTTTCACGATTCATCCAAAGATATACTCTCCATTATGAAAATAATACGTAATACTTGTCATGCTTTGCATGTAGTAATTAATACTGTGTATTCTTTGTGTAGCATTTACTATCAATGATATATATTTTAGAAACTTTACTCCAATATACTCTTGGTGTATTGTTTTACGATACATCAAAGGATATACTCGTCATGAACTTTCTATGCAACATTATATCTTTCTTTTTCGTGTTTGACTAGAACAAATAGAAGGTAGATTTAGGCTGAATTATTGAGTCTACATTGACAACTAAATACTAAATACTATGTGTAGTAGTAGATTATATATATTACGAGAGGTTTGTATATCTTAGGTTGAAATATCCTTTATTCTATCTATTCAAGAAACTTAGATGAAACTTAGACGACAATAATATGATGGTCTTGTTTGCAACTATGTTATAGTTCTCATCTTCATCTTTGTATTAGAAGTTTTATTCAGACTTAGTACCAATTTACTACCAAAGTACTATCTTAACTCATGACTTGCATCTCTTCTCTTCGAGAACATTAACAACCATGTACATCTCTAAGTACTAAGTACTTTTCTGATCTGCATAGTAGAATACATAAAACACATTATCTTGTTTATCAACATTTTAGTGGCAGATTTACCAACAATGAGTTAAATTGAGTTTGAATTATCCTCCCAACTATTTCATCAAATACAAGAAATTCTACTCATCAAATATCACTCAAGACCTATTTGCAATAACTGGTAAACTCACAAGTATATTCATGAGTTTATAAGGTAATATTTCGTTCTAACCCTAAAATACACAAGCCCAATAACGTTTTGATGTTTTGCATATGATCAGTCTAAACAAGTTCGTGCATCTCAACGTTAAAATAATATAACCAATCCAAATGTCTAGATGCGGGGATATTATCATATACATATATTCCACATAACAACTTTCATGTTTCATTCTAGCATATTAGATATTAGCTTGATTCAAGGTTTTAATTAAGTCGAAATATCAAGTCTAGCTTCACTACTACGACTACAAATAATGAAACGGTCTTATTGACAGTATAAGTACGGATGATCATTAAAACTAAACGGGTATCTCACTATCTTATATACGCAGTACTTTCAAAATAACTAGGTGCTAAAATAATACAATATCTATTTTTTCCACCTACTATCATATAACTTAGAAGATAATGTGCATGGATCTCTGCGTCAAGAAGAAAATTAATTACTTTGTAGAAATAGCTGTTAGAAAAACAGTGTTGTCTATATGGAAAGAATTATCCAAATGGGTTTAGTACTAAATGAAGATAACATATTTCTAAAAGACAAGTTTGAGATAAAACAACCCGTTAGAACATCTACATATTCTATTAATATTAGAGAATTAAAATAAAGACAAGTCAACTTATAAATTCTCTCTCCTTGAGAATAATAACGATGTAAAATTGGTTAAACTTTTGGTGATATAATATCTTACTTATTCTGATATTATATCACCAAAATATGACACTTAGATGACAATCATATGATGGTCTTGTTTGCAGCAATAGTATATTTAGTTCTCATCCTCCTCTTTGTATTCTCTTGATGTTAGACTCTATAATATCAAACTTGAGTTATGTGTGAACTAATATGCATATATCAGATCGTTTGCGATTTCCACCTGTAAGATAATATTGAATTCACTAAAATAATAAAATATATTATTTAGCACCTCCTAACATAAGCGACCTTAAGTATAACTTAGAAGATAATGTGCATGGATCTTTATGTAATCTGGTTATCAAGAAGAAAATCCATCACTAATTACATTGAAGATCTCGCTGTTAGAAAAT
>JAYKYS010000054.1:0-117863 GCA_036924285.1 Asterella californica | reverse complement strand
ATGACAAGATGCACTTGCAGAGCTGTCAGCAGGACAGCAACAGCAGGCTATGGCAGCACCTTCCATGCCCTAGTTGTGCTGGGCAAAACATAGCAATTGTGCAAAGGTGCCTCTGCATTACCTGCCATCATCTCTTTGTACAGGAGTGTCACGCTCACGCTTTCTTTCGCTTGGTCTATCTCTGTCCCGCTCCCGCTCCCTCGGCCTTTCTCTGCAACAAGGCATGTATAATCACGTGTAGACAAGGATACCTCAACTCAATAATATCTCATATGCTAAGGCTTGTAAGACAGCACAGAGCCTATTGTGCAGCTACTGCTCATCAGCTGCTCCAACAAAACTCAGCCTAGACATGGCTGGTAACATGACACTTGGTTTCAACACCTACAATTGTACAACAAACCTATGAATGCACACAAGCAGCATGAAGGCTCTGTGAAACCCAGGAATGCAACCAGAACACACCGCGGTGCTGCATCTCGTTCTCTGAAACTTTCCCGGTGGCCATTTGCAGGCCGCTCCCTTTCCCTTTCACGCTCTCTGGGCCGTGGAGGGAGTTCTTCTCTACGGGGTGGAGGAGCATCTCTGTCTGCACCTCTATCGACCTCACGGCCCACGTGTGGTGCCCTGTTATACGCACACTTGACGCAGGTGTCATGCACCTGAGACCTTGGGAACCAATAGAAAGAGGGCAATGGGTGCACATCAAAGCCTATAGCTGTTGCACCCATTGGCCACAAGTGCACTTGGCAGCCACAGTGACTTGCTTGTAAAGCACGTAGCAGAGGCCAGCACGATACAAACCCACCTTAACCTGCGTGTACACATGCAGGGCTGCAGATGAGCGTGGTGACACTCTTCCTTACCTTTCGCCCAGAGCACCAGGTAGCGCGTTGGGAGGCAGACCAGCTTTCATGCGTTTGTTGGGGTCCTTTGGCTCACGAGGCTCTCGCCCCTCACCACCCTTGCCGCCACCCAGACGCCTTGGTCTCCTGCCATTTCACACAGCACATCAGGCAACAGGTCCAGAACCCTCTGTGATCAAGAGCACTTCTGCTTTGCTTGCAGACAATGCTAGCATGTGTCCTTCTCACGAGCATGATGACATGCTTGTCAAGAGTTGGACACTGCCAGAGCTGTAAAGGGAGTGATGCCTATGCAGTCAGCATACGAGGAGGCATGCTTCTGGCAAGGGTGCTGCTCCCAAGCTGAGCATTCAGTGATAATGCTGCCAAAGCACATACCAGTTGGGGACAGTCCTGCCACGCTCAACATCTACCACCACCCTCTTGCCCTCGACCTTCTTGCCATCTGCCCGCTTGTATGCTTCCTTCATGTTGTTTTTGTGCTCATACTCAATGAAGGCATATCCACGCGGCTTGCCTGAAAACAGCCACCATGAACATGGGTCCAGTAAAATGCACACAAAACAGGAGAGTCAGGTAGAAGGGACAGGAAAGTAGCAGGGACAGCATGGAAGCATAGAGTGCTGGCGGCCTGGGTGGGTACCTGCTGCGTCCTGCACCATCCGTATTCGCTTGATAGGACCATACTCCTCAAACTCACGCTTCAATTTCTTCTCAGTTGTCTCAAAACTAATGCGGGAAACGAACAGAGTCTTGAAGGCATCACCCTGAGCACAACAAAAGTGACGTCAATGCAGCACTTAGGGTATACGGGGGTTAGGGGTAAAGCTGTTGTGGTGAAAACGCAGAAAGCCCCAACACGCACCTGTGCATGTGGATCATCCTTGGGATTCCATTCCTCCACGCCTTTGCTGACATTGTCTTTTGCCTACAAGGCAGAGAGGGTGTGATGAATGCAAGCCAAATTGGATATGCTGAGTGTACATGAGGTGAGGGCATCGCTGCATCCTACCTCTTGTCTCTGCTCTTCAACGATTCTTGATTTCCTGCAAGCAACCATTCCATATGAGATGCTGTCACAGGTACGTCGCAAAGCTATTCTGCAAGCTGGTTTGCTTTGATGCGGAAAGGTGCTTTCATAATGCTGCTTACTTTTCTGCCTTAGACTCCTGATTCACTTGTGCCTGTGTGGCAAGCTCTGGATTCCGGAATCTCCGGTCCCCTTCTACATGCCCTTCGAGTTGGGGTTCATACTCAGGATCTGTTGGGTCTGGAAATAGGTGAACATATTGACCAATGCCATTGTAGGGAAACTTTGGTTTCCTATGCTTTATGCTAGTAAGGCTGTCAAGGGGAGGCCTGGCTGAGAATAGCTCTAGGAGCTTCTTCGGCAGACCAGTCTTGTGTCCAGATATCCCTTCCTTGAGCCTTCTTTCCTGCTCGAGTTTAGCAGCAAGACCAGGATTCCTGCAAATGTATGCACATATGATACATAATAAGAAAGCCTAAGAGCAGAAAAAAGGAGCGCTACAATTGTGCACTCACGCTCTACTGCCGCCTGCACCTCTCTGCATGATCCGACCCCGGGGTCACGTCAGAGCAAGCCACAACGCTCAGCCCGAGCGTGAGACCTCAAACTGCAACAGCAGAGAAGTACGGCTGGGGCTCGTGCGCCTCGCTTGCCGTTTGTAGGGTGCCCGGCAGCATCATCGACTCGCAACATTGCTGATATTTCCGGGATGGAGCAGCGTCCCCGGCTTCCAGAAGGCCTGTACATGTTGTGCAGTTTTGCCTGCTCTCAGCATTCAACTGGTGCGAGGTAATGGGACGAGGCCCTGCAGGGAGGTTGTGCACGCTGCTTGGGGCCTGCAATCTGTGAGGGTGTAGTTGTATGTCCGGCCGCCTTGCATCTGAGCCCTACGGCAGCTGATGAGCAGAAGACTATTGCTGGGACTGCAGCAGGTCGTGCTTCGCGTCCCCGCAGGATTATCAGGTCCACCCCAGACATACCCCGTCAGACACACTTTGGCTTCCGTCCAGCCGTTTGCATCGCAGCTTGTTTGGTGCCCCCTGAGCAGCAGACCCTTTGCAGCAGCTGCTCACCAGAGTCAGGAACCACAGGCTAGTGCCTCCAGCACCTCTGTCGTTGAAGATGCAGGACCGCGTCTCATAGAGAGCCCGCAACAGCAAAACACTGTTCCAGCAGAGCAATACAGCTACTCAGGCAGACTTACTGAACAGTATCATGTTCAACGCAAACCTGTCTTTGCGGTGGTAGAGCTTGGTCCCACCCAGTTCAAGGTCACCCCAGACGACCTGGTGTACTCAGAGAAGCTGCATCTGGATGTGGGCGACCAAGTCACACTGAACAGAGTGCTGCTGCTTGGCAATACCGCAACTACAGTAATTGGCCGGCCCCATGTGCCAGGAGCTACTGTCACAGCTGTCATAGAGGTGACATGATCCAGCTTGCATATTTGCACAGTGTCAAGGTGACTTTGGGCAGCCAAAATTGCCACCATGTAAGCAACATGCTTCAACCTTTTTTGAGAGTGCAGGAGCAATTCCTCGACGGCAAAGTGTTAATCTTCAAGAAGCGAAGGAGGAAGAACTCTAGACGTCTGAATGGCCACCGACAGGTACAATGCTGTATGACAAATTTAGGGTGTCTTTCTAAGTGAGGCTGTAATGCTGCACTTCTGGATGAGACGTCTCACACAAGCTGAGTAATTTGATGGTCAAAACGTGATTGCCTGCAGGAACTGACCGGTTTGCGAATTACAGACATTTGTGGTCTTGATGCTGCATGACAGGCAGCTGAAATTACATAACACAGGTGGCAAACAGCATGAAGTTAAGTATCTGGGTGTATGTTGATCATCAGTGCTTCTTCACTTCTAGTTAGGGCCACTATTCTGCTCTAGCAAGCACATGTAGTGGCACATTTGTTAGATTTTGCAAACCTGCCTGGCACAAAACGGGTGATGTGCCTGCGTCAAGAATGAAGTGCAGTGCAAGCTGCTCTGGTCATCAAAGGAGGTTACCGGTCTCCTTTTCCTGTGTAAACTGCTCTTGTAGCAGTGCAACTATGCATTAGCGGCACACAGTACCAGCGTCACCTCTCGGGAGCTCACGATCTTCTCAAGCAAAATAACATCACTGCACAAATTCGAATTGCTTTGATCAATACTGTAGATCAACGCTGTGCACGACCAGTGCTGATAAGTAGCACAGCAGAAACAGAGCAGAACTTTAGAGCCCATACATGGATAGTCAATACAACCACTCTGGTTCTTAAGGTCTCACTACTAAACCTGCACAATTTTGCCTTGGAGGCCGAGACCTGCACAATCTTGCCTTGGAGGCCAAATGCTTCATTGTAGGGTACATAAACTATCTCCCCCTCTCGTTCTCACTCTGTGTCAGTATTAGGTATGGCTAGCATCACCTGTGACTCTCAAAATTCGGATAGCTCTTGCATGTACTCACAAAACAAGTCGGAGGAGGTGCTGACAGAAAGGATCTATATAGACAGAGCACCAAACAGAACTTCCAGTGTATGACACCTTCACAGATGGGGCACAATAAAAAGAGCTTCCTCAGGATTGAGCACGGTGGTTTGCAGCTGCCCGCCCAGGTCTGCAGCCTGCTGCACAAATGAAGTGTATAGCTGCTGGCCTTTGGCCGCAGTGACCTGCATCAGTACTGGTTGCACATCATCAGTAACCTTCAAGGCAGTCAAAGGATGTTTAAGTAGAACTCGTGGGACGCAAGCCTCAAGTGATGCAAGTGTTGTTTGTCACACTTCTGCTCTCAAGTGGTGGTGTCGGCAACACTGCTGTAATGGGCAAAGCAGAACTGCGTTCATCGTGTGCAGCAGTACATACGCATTGACAGCGCCACAGAGGGCATCTGAAGTGGAAGCTTCCTCCTCCAGAAGTACATAAGCCTGGTGAGTCTCAGATCTTGGTCATCTCAGTGATGGCAAAGGGCTATGAGCTGAATGATTCTAGTGCGTCTGCATACTCAGCAGGGCCTTGGCATGCATCCTGTACTCATGCCCCAGTGTGACTGGCCCCTGTCTTTGCACTGTCTTTGCCAGATTTGCACCATACTCACATGTCCAGACAGCGTGTTTGGCTCTGTTGTAGGTGGTTGGTGGCTGATGCAGTAGCTTGACACACCATGCAAGTCTGGCTTTCCATTGCAATATCACTGGTCCTGGTGCAATATCATGATCAGTGCGATTGAGACCTTCATCTGTGAGCTCAAACGGACTAGGTTGCATCCTGACTGCCGCTATACATGTATATTTCTGTATATACATGTATTCTTGGACACATGCATAGATATAAAGGGATGTCATTCAACTTTCTGAACCACATTATTCTGCAGTTTAGAGACACAACAGTCATGCACACCTCTCTCAATACCTATGCTGTATGGTATTGCTAAGCCTGCATCTCAAGCAGCTGTGTCTAGCCATCCAGCCCAGATATAGTCTACACTGTGCAAACATTAAGGCCGACCATTTGGAGTCAACTTTATGGCAATGTCATTGTACAGCGTTTCATTCGCTTCACCTCAAGGCATGCCTGCTAGTCAGGACTGGGTATCCGGGCCAGGAAACTGCAGTCCTCACCCGACCATACAGCCCCCGGGGGAACAAGGCTCCTTGTCATTAGCCAGGGTGGGGTCTGGCAGGACCCCAGTTGCCAGAAAGGTACTGGTGCGCACAGCAAACGCCAGACGGGCTGTATTGAGGTAGGCTTAGCCTCACGGTGGCCACTGCTGGGCAGGAAGCATAGAGGTTTCCGGCCAACAGCCGGCAGAAAGTGGGCACCATGCCGAGATGAGTGCAGGATCCCGTCAATGTCTGCTAGCCTGGCAACGGTTTCCCCCTTGAAGCTGAGCCAAGTTGGCTGTCACATGTACATCATGTGGATGTAGTTTCATCATACTTGCAGGGCTGTTTGGAATAGAATGAGTGGACTGCAACTCCTAGTCAGTTTGTGGAATGTGGTACGCTGAGAAAACCCGCCAAGACCTTCCAGATCTAGACATCATCTCCTTGGGAAGCTGCAAGTCTAACCCTTTTCAGTCCATTTCAGTCAATGCTTTTACATGTTCCTATGGGGGATGCCTACATGGTGGAGCCACGTACAATGCATTGAGGACTTCTGCAAGGACATTCATTGGCAACCTTTGCTTCCTCTGCTGCACCCCGTTAATTGTGAACCGCCCACATGGCTCACGTGCGCCCTTTGGCATTGGCGGATTGGGCAGCCGGGCCTCGCATTGCAATAGCGACATAGCGACTGTCGCGGTCAGACCCAGTACCTGTGCAATGACTGCATCATTCGGCGCCCTCCAGGTTCTGCATGCGCGCTACAACAGCTTGTCCTTGCTTGCGCGCGGAATCATCTAAGTTGTCATGCCAAGCTAGCAACAGTGAAAGCTTTGTCTGTTGCATAGGGCTTCTGCCAGAGCCCTGTCGGGAGACAACACATCAAAAGAGACTTGCCTGCTCTTGGCAAGCTTGCCGCAAATGCAAGGCAGCCTGCAACGCGTATAAAGCGCCGTTGTCACGCTAGCTCGACTGCCGCACCTGCTCAGGTAGAGGCGACATCTGATGTCGCTCCTGAGCTGCATCTGCAAGCGCGAGATACTTTACTGGTCCTGGATTGCAGGTCCACGGCAGTCCAGTACAAGGGGAGTCACTCACAACAGTTGCAGGAGATGAGCTTGACCGTGAGCCTGCACAGCAAAGTCCAGATTATGACCGAATGGCCAAAGACCTCGATAAGAAGTCTCCTCTGGAGATTATGGACCAGGCGTGTAACAGGCTGACTTGACTGCTTGCATTGGCATGCATGTAGCTGGCAGCTGTTGCAATCCATAATCTAACTCCTCATTTTTTGCAGGCCTTGAAGTTGCATGGTGACAACATAGGCATTGCCTTCAGCGGTGCTGAGGATGTGGCACTTGTTGAGTATGCTCATTTGACTGGTCGACCATACAGAGTCTTCAGGTACTGCAGGGCCACCTCCATTGTGCCCTCTGCACCGGCCTGCGCAGCCTTCCCATCAACACACAAAATCACAGTGTTGCTAAAAAAGTTGTTGTGTCATGCACATCACGCCCTCATAACAGCATTGCACACGGCTGTGTGTCATATCACGCCTTCAAAGCAGCATTGCACAAGGCTGTGCATCATGCGATTCGCTGGGCTGCCCATTTGTCAGTAAGTCAGCACCCCTGCAAGCCTGCACAGTCACTTACACACCGCTGTTGCTGGGTCTGTAGTTTGGATACTGGCAGACTCAACCCAGAGACCTACCAGCTCTTTGATGCTGTTGAGAAGCACTACGGCATCAGGATAGAGTACACCTTCCCAGATGCCCAGGAGTGCATGGACCTGGTGCGAGCCAAGGGCATGTTCTCATTCTACCAGGACGGTCACCAGGAGTGCTGCAGAGTGCGCAAGGTACATGCCCTCAAGCATGAAGCTATTTGGGGCCAGAAGGGTGGGGTGGGGGGGTCTTGCTTGTGTGGGAAGGAGGTGCATCCTGTATGCTAGTGCACTCTGTGGTAGGTGACCTTGGCATCCCTGTCCTGCTATTGGCCTCAAATCATCTGAAAGCCTTATGGGCTAAAGGTGTGTATGCTTGTAATTGCCAAACCCCTGCACAGTGCAAGTTTCCAAGCTGGCAGAACAGCTCACAGCTCCTGTTGTATCATCACAATGCATGGCTGGTGTCTCAGCACAATATATGGCTGGTCAGCCAGCACACAGTGTATCTATGGTCTGCTAGCACACGATACATTGTGTACTAGCACATCATTTATGGCACAAGGCATTGCGGGTGCACCAGAACTTTATACAGTGCAGTAATGTGTGTAAACGGTGTATCAGCACTGTACGTTGTAAATGAATCAGCACGCAAATGATATAGCTGGTGTGGTGTGTCAGCACAAAGTGTGTGACACAACACATGGACGGCACGCATGTCTACACAACATGTGACTGGTGTATGATCTAAGAATATGGCTGGTCTATTAGCACAAAACAGATAGCACAAAGATGGCTGCACCTGCAGGTGCGGCCACTGCGGCGACAGCTGAAGCAATTGAAGGCCTGGATCACTGGGCAGCGAAAGGATCAGAGCCCTGGCACCCGATCAGCTGTGCCTGTTGTCCAGGTACACCCCTTTGCCTTGCCTCGCCTTGCCTCGCCTTGCCTCGCCTTGCCTCGCCTTGCCTCGCCTTGCCTCGCCTTGCCTCGCCTTGCCTTGCCTTGCCTTGCCTTGCCTTGCCTTGCCTTGCTTGCCTTGCCTTGCCTTGCCTTGCCTTGCCTTGCCTTGCCTTGCCTTGCCTTGCCTTGCCTTGCCTTGCCTTGCCTTGCCTTGCCTTGCCCAGCTCAGCTGGCAGACATTCCCTGTTGTGCATTGTACATGTGCTGCGTTCATTGCTTTCCCGTGTCTCAGACCTATTTCTTGCCTTTCAGGTCTTTGCTTGCTCATGGTATGTTTCTTGCCTGTAACAGGTTTTTTTCATTTACTGCCTTTATTTTCATCTGTCCTCATCTTATTTGATCACATTTGCTTGTGACATGTTTCTTCAGTGAGATCTGTTTTTTGGCATTTATATTTGTGTCTCATCACGGTGCTTTGCCAGTCAGGCACAACTTCTTTGTAATTTTACTGGAAATGTAAGTTTATTGGAAAACTGATTACCCCTGACTTGCATACTTCAAGGAGGCTGTCTGAAGTGCAGGTGGACCCTGTGTTTGAGGGGTTGCAGGGGGGCCCTGGCACCCTCATCAAGTACAACCCCTCAGCAATGTGTCCTCATCAGAAGTCTGGAACTTCTTGAGAGCCATGGTGCGGCCACCCACTCTCATGGGCAACACACATCAGCTCCATGCTGCTACTTTTGCTGATGTTGTTGTTGTTGTTGCTGCTGCTTTGGCATTGACGTTGTTAGCGCTCAAGCTGTCTGTGTTACTGCTCATCAGTCACGTGCAAGCTTGTGCTGCAAAGCTAGGCAAGCACCATTGCCGTGTGTCATTGCATAATGCAAGGTCCCAGCCACATGTCAAGCAAGACCTTTGCAGTAGGTCATGCAGGACACTCGTCATCCATCATGCACCACTTTCTGCAGTGCATCATCCAACCCTTTGCCGCGCATCACGCAAATACCTTTGCTTGCTGTCCTCACAGTGCTAAGTCATTGCTTCTATCAATTCCTGTCGCTTCTGCTCGCTCCAGACCACGCATGTTGGGCCTACCCAAAGGCTTTGACACTAACCCCCTCACATGGCTGCTGCTGGCCACCAGCTGCCAAGGTTTGTGTCCTGCAGATGTCATGTAAGGGTGTTGTCACAAAGCTTTTGATCAGGCCCAACTTGCTGCCGCCTAAGAGCATGGCAGCTTGTGGCTGCACAATATCACTCGATTGCTTGCAGCACATGTTTCCCTGGACCCACTTGAAAAGTGTGATTGAGTTTGTGTCGGCATGACCACCACATGAGAAGGGCAAGAGCCCGGGCAAAAGACAACACGTGGACTGTGTGCCTGTGCAGAATGTGCCAATCAATAAGCTGCATGAGATGGGTTATGTTTCCATTGGTTGCGAGCCATGCACTCGGGCAGTGCTGCCCAACCAGCACGAGAGGGAGGGCCGCTGGTGGTGGGAGGTCAGCCTCGGCCCCCACTATGGCTTCTTTGCCTAGCTGCTCCTTGTTGCCTCATGTCATCGCCAGAGCTGTTGCAAGAATGATTGTGCCATATGCACCTGGCGCCATTGGTGGGCATACAGTAGTTTATACATGCCTGTCAAAGCTCACACCCAGCCTGTTGCTAGTCTTCTCCTTGTCCATCTTTGCTCAGGCTGTAGTCCAAGCCTGAGTAACTTGTTCTCTGAGTCAATACACAACAATGCTGGTCAGTCCTGGCATGCTGTGCAGAGTACATTCTGCTGGTAGCAGCTGCAGAGGGTGAGTGCAAAGGCTTAGTGCAGAATGTTGGTGCATTGTGTACAGAGTACAGCAGCAGCCAAAAACTCACAGAAGACAGCTGCAACCAGAGATGCGTGCTGAGCACTCGTGTCTAGGCTGTTGATTGGAGCCAGATGTGTGGCTGTGCTGCAGGATGCAACAGGCAAGGAGTGTGGTCTGCATTCTGGCAACGTGGTTCAGTCAGCGGGTGAGCAGGCCAAGGACGAGCAGCGGGATCTGTGGCAGGGCGGCGCTGTTGAGGCCCTGAGCAAGGAACAGCTGCAAGGCATGATGGACGGCGACCGGGACAAGAACACCATGCTGGTCATGTATGCACCTTGGTGTCAATACTCCCAGGTAATGAAGCCACCCACCCATTAACAGGACAACATGCATATGATCAGAAGCGGCTGGGAAGCCAGGTATCCTAGTGTAATTGGTTCACTCACCAATTCTTCTATGTGCCTAGATGCCTGAGTCACAGGATGATGTGTGAAGATTGGGAGGCAGCTACAAAGTTGGGCAAACACAGGTTGTTGATGGTCGATTGGAAATTTGATCTGTGCAAGTAGCATCAAAGTCGCAACTAGGCATGTGGTGCACACGTTCTACGTTTGTGGAGCGACTGCTTTTATGTATGAGTCATGCATTGCAATACGCATCCCAAGTCTTGAGAGGATGCTATGCTGAGCATGCTGTGCTGAGCATGCTGTGCTGAGCATGCTGCGCTGAGCAGACATGGTGCAGGACACACAATTTGTTGGGATTTGTCTGAAAACAAGAAATATGCTGAGGCCCGCATTTGTGGCTTTCAAGTCTTTTCAAATCAAACAGATCATCTGCACCATATGTGCTCAGGGCGGCATGCCCAAACATGCAACAAAACTTGTACACTGGTAAAATTTGTACAGACATGCCATGGTAGCCATAGCAAATCTGCCTTTGGCAGATCTGACTTGACAATGCAATGTGTGGCAGGCAATGGAGGATTCTTACACAGCGCTTGCACAGCGGTACCAGGGCTCGGAGCATGTCAGGGTGGCCAAGTTCCAAGCAGACACCGACAGGGATTTTGCTGGCAAGTTAGGGCTCAAGACATTCCCAACTATTGTGATGCTGCCCAAGTTTGAGAATGCAGGGGTTGTCAAGTACCCCACAGAAAGGAGAGATACAGATAGCCTGGACATGTGGGTGAAGACTATGACTGGCTATGAGAAATGATGAAATATGACATTATACTGAGAGTTATGTGCCAAAGCCAAGCAAAACTGCAGGGCAAGGTTGCATATAAAACTTGTAGTTGCATGTCTTTGACATAAGTCGAGTGAAAATTGGTGTACTATCCTAGTTGCCCACTTGTCACTGAACGCTACTGTAGCGTAACATTATGCTACGACATTGTACTTGAACAAGTGCATCCCCTACTTGTTCTGCTTGTCAACCTGGTTAATTTACATTGTTCAAGAGTTTTGTTTAAACACACTGATCATGTCTTGAGTCACTGTCACGCTTTATACGATCAGGTGCCGAGCATAGGTTTTTATTGTGATTAGAGTGCCTGTTGAGAGCAACCTTTGCTTCAAGGATACAGCAGGCCAGCAACAATGTCTGTTCACGTGAGTCGTATTCACCCGCACGAGCAACCATGCGTTTTGTGTTGCGTACCGTACATTGTGTCACATCAAGAAGATGGGCACTGGGGCGAAAATCTCCTGTTTAGGGGGAAAAGCTTAAAATATCATATCTACCACTGCAAGTTAAGGGTGGGGGTTGGTATGAGGCCAGGGTAGTGTGTTTTTCAGCGGCTCTTTTGTATGCTGGTACCCATACTTGTATGACCTTGAGTACGTGATGAAAACTCGCTCGCTCATACCCAAAGAGACCAAACTGCATCTATGGTAGAAGAAGAATTTTACAGGCTAAAAGAGCGAGTCTGGTGTAAGCGAAACGTATGCTCGTATTACGGGAGTGGCAAATTTGAACGACGACAGATATCGCCCGGACATTTCCGTAGGGATGTGGCCCTGAATTTTATCTGGCTAAAATCCATTGGATATGTTATGTTACATTATATCCAGTGTAGTTTTCCGTATATTTGGCCTTCTGACAGGGGGTCAAATATATACTCAAAAATAACATGGTCAAAAATGGCTGTTTTCGATCACTACAGCACTCTTGAGTGATGTGCACCCCTGTCAATGAGTGCTGGGCTCTAGCACGACATGCAAGCAAGCACTATGAGCACATTGAACAGCCTCTACAGCTCATACACATCATCATCTTCGTGCTGATGCTGCTGCTGCTGTACCTGCTCTTCTTCTTCCTCCCTTTCCTGCTCACACAAGGCTGCCACATCCAACTCAGAGGTCCTGCTGGTTGCCCTTGTTCTCAATGGCTGCTTGGGTTTAGGGTTTAGGGTTTAGGGTTTAGTAAAGGTTTAGTAAATCCTAATCCCTGAACTTTTGAAACTCAGTCCACAGTTGAGTGGACAGCCAGTTGGCGTGGAGGAGCCGGTTGTATCGGGGCCAGGGAGACCCCAGGCACTGCACAGGGTCATATACAACGTGCATTTGCAGCGCAAATTGGCCAAAATTGCAAAGTCGCTCCAATTTCAAAAGTCCAGCGTACATTATATGTATATATGTCACAAATAAGGCGGTTTTTCTGAATACGGTGTATATATAGTATATTATTTATACGGTGGATGTATTATATACGTTGGAGACACATCCCTACATTTCCGGCAACGATTGCGCAGCCGTATTGGAATACAAAGATCCTAAGAGGGCTATCAAAAGACATGTGGACCCTGAATGCCAGCAGACACTGGAGACGCTACCTCAGAAGGGGGTACGCGCTGTACCCACCTTGAAAAGTACAACTTGAACGACCTCAGCCCTGCCACAGTGTTGATAGGGCGGAGGTGCGTTCGGATAAATACGTGTTTCTACACTGTAAGGAAACGAGTACAAAATGAACGACTTTGACCTTAGCATACAAGAAGGGAAAGTGATGGCAAATAGTACAGAAATCCCTATGCTGATTGTAGGACAGCAAAAAGATCTGTGGTTCAGAGGCAACAATCTGACGGCCTTCCTGGAGTACGCCCAGCCACGGGTGGCACTTACAAAGATTCTCAAATCTCGTAACACCGAAACCTTTGCTGAGTTACTGCCACAAGTCGTTTCCAATGTGGAAACAGCCCCCGTGGACGACCCAAGAGCCAGATATGTGAACGAGCCTGGCTTGTACAGACTGATTGCACGGTCCAACATGGAGAAAGCTGAGTATTTCCAGGACTGGGTGTACGAAGTAGTATTGCCGAGCATCCGAAAGACAGGGTCCTACTCAGTACAAGCAGTTGCTCCTCCTGCCAAGCAGACTGATACATGGCTGGACAAGCGCTTGGAGGGTAAAGAGCTGATGAGGCTGAAGAATGCCAGCCTTCAAGAGCTGATTGCCGGTGGATTTGGGCAGACAGGCTCCAAACTGTATGCCATAGCAGCCAACCACATCAACCAGGCGGTGCTGGGGTTCACACAGACCACAACCAGCTTCAAGAAGCAACAACAGCTGCCACGGCACATCAGCATCCCTGAAATACTGAACATGCAGGGGCAAGTGGCCAGGTGCTATGCAGAGACATGCTTTCAGAAATTTGTCAGCAACAACCTGCAGTGCCTGAGAGGACTGTGAGAGGCAGACCTGATCAGGGAGTTTGCTGGGCTCAAGCTGAACCTGAAGCAGGGGTTTGTATCAACTGGCATGGGGGATCTGCAGACAAAGCTGTTGACAGTAGCAGAGGCAAAGAAGCGCAAGGCTGATACAGAATTACAAAGCAAGAAGCAGCAGAAGCTGCTGCAAGCGGAACAGCCTGAGCTTGTTGAGTGCACTGCTGCATGATAGTGTCCAGATCAGCAACCTGGCTTTCATTCCAGGACTTGCACCCTCAAGGGCACTGAAAACACGCGGTGATTCTGTTTGTGGTACAGAACAGCCTCTCTCATTGCATCATTAGGGACCAGCTGTGACACATTCAGGCCCTCTTCATTCAACCAACCCAGAGTGCCAGTTTCTATCTCCTCAAGAATGTAAGCACGAGAATATTGGCACTTACAAAGATTCTCAAATCTCGAAACACCAAAACCTTTGCTGAGCTGTTGCCACAGCTTGTTTCCTGAGAGGTAACATGTCTTGTCGATGTGCAGCACATTCCTATCCCACACATCAGCACAACTACCTGACTGAATTATAGCCATCAAAATGATCCAGATCTGAATACAACTGCAAGCAATAAGACTGATCTGTACAAAAGCTACATAGCATTGTCTAGCCAGTCCAGCATTCGTGTCATTGCAGCATTGCAACTCTGAAGATCTTGAGGCAATGCACCCTTGCTCACCATCTCCCTGAGCAGATTGGGATGCATGTTTTTCCCTTGGTGAAACTCCTTGATGGCCGCGTCAGCAACCTGCCTGATCCCATCCCAGACAGATAGGTCTAAACCCATATCAGTGAGGGCACTGGCCACTTCTGCTCGTGCAGGCTTTGATTCCTTATAGCGCTCTAGATATAAGTCCCTGGCTAGTCTCTGCCAGGATGCACGCCCTGTCTTCTCAACTACAATGTCTCGGAAAACCTCAATGGGATCTCTGAAAACAGCTAAGGCCTTTAATCTAGCCTGTTCCTTCTCCAGATCCGTTATTCTCCCATCCTGACAAGTAGCAAGCGCCAAAGAATCGTTCAAGACAGACAGTGCAGCTGTGAAAGCTGCCTCAACGTCAGACGAAACAGACAGTATCTGCTGAAACACTTTCTCTGCTGGCTCTGCCACAGAGCCGCTGAGCTGAAGCAGCTCTGTTGCAGCTGCCACCAACTCTGCAGTATCCTCCTGAAGCGGTGCTTGCTGTTCTTCAAGACGCTCTGTGCTGCGACGCAACTTCTGCAGCTTCTCCTTGCAAAAGGGCTCCGTACTGTCTGCATTTCGACAACACATTCTTTGCTGTCGCCCACAACGTGTACAATGTGTACAAGCTTTCAACAAACAGCTCAGCCAAGCACCTACAGCACCTACCAAAACGTAAACGTAGTCGGTCGAGTCTGCGAAGGTGCCACCGCCACTTTTCACGGCGGAGCAGTTGTAGATTCGAGTGTGAAGCGGGTTCTGGTGGTCAAGGCGCTGTGCCGTGTACGCAAGACGAGCTGACAATCAGGTGGTGTCTCCCGCTCGCCTGCTGTCGAATTCATTCATTCATTCATTCATTCATCAATTTTAGGGTCTTTGGGCCAACCATGACCATTTGACCAATAATCTGAACTGAAACATATAAGCAAACAAACAAACATCTAATCAAATTGTTTTTGGTGCACTCATGTTCGTCAACAGAGTGGCAACGATAGCTAGAGATGAAAGACTGCCACTAGTGCTGCGGCACCCCTAAAACACCCTCTAGCAACATAGATCTGTGTGCAAAACATTCATGCAAAAACTTGGCAATGACCCTGGGGTCATGTAAAGCAAAGAAAGAAGACAAGGTAGGGGCTGGTCCCCAGAGAATGGCAGTAAAACTGTCCCTGATTGAGCAATATGCAGGGCAGTCAAACACAAAATGATGTTCATCCTCTGCTGTATCAGAAGCACAAACAAGACAAAAGCGTTGTTCCCTATCTACTTTCTGTCCGGCAGGTTTGAATTTGCCTGTATCTACATGGAGACCATGGCAACCACATCTGAATCTGCTGACTAGTCTACGGCGCTTGAAGTTTTTAACTGCTGAAAGATAGGGTGCCAACACATAATCCTGATGCTGTAATTGCAGCATTTGCCGATATCTGCCTACGATATGGTCAACTTGATGAAAAGCCTGTCGGTAAAGAGCTTTGGCATTGTCAATGACTGAACTGACACATATATCATGTAACCGAGCTCATCAACGTTCTTCTTCTTACGCTTGTCGTGGGTACAGGTACGTGTCAGATTCCCAGGCGACTTTTCTGGCTCCGGAGCCGCAACACAAATTTCGTGCATTTGGCATTAGGGATAAGGTTACGGTCGTACCTACAGTCAGCCAGACCGTAGGCTTACGGTCTCCAGACCGCTACAGACACCCAGACCGGGATTTTACGAGCTTCGGCCAACCAACAAGGCTGCTCACTTGTGGGTACGGAAGCGGAGAGCAGCGGTCAGCAGAGTTAGTCACGACCGGATTTGTCAGGCATAGAATCATGACTAATACTGAATTAATTGCCAAATTGTGCCAGGATTTTGCTCAATATTGAAAGGCTGATCATGATGATAATGATGATTACAGCGTGTGGTTGTTGTTACAGGAACGCAGATAAACAGGTAATTGGCTTAGTGCTATTCGGCACACAGCCAAGCTCTCACGTGAAAGTATAACTAACCATCAGAGCTTGGCTTGAGCTTTATATCCGTGTCAAGACACAACCTCGTTATGACGCAGGCGTTACAACGCAACACTGTTACAGTTGTTGACATGAAAGCTGTGCTGATACAATCAAATGTTGATCCCTACAAAAGGTCTAGCTAAATTAGCTACATTAAATCTTGATCTCCACCCAAAAAGCCAAGTACTGCGGGACTACAGAAATCCATGCTGCAAAGGGATGTGGGCTGGCTGAACACAGTGGTGATGTCTGCTCAACACATGTCCACAGCTGGCCTGCCGGGAGCTTTTCGGTCTGTCTCTGAGCGTGACTAATATTGTCTGCATGTATGGTGAACACAGTGAAGTCAAACTTGACTCAGATGACACCTACAGCAACAGCCAGCTGCAGTTGACTCCAGACAATTACCTTGCTGGTACAGGTCAATGGCAGTTGCGTCTGTTGCGCTAGGCCGCGTGATTTGCTCGGTGTCGGAACCGCAGAGGGCCAAGTTATATTTAAGCCTGCAATATCAGGTCAGACCACTTGTAAGTGTTGCTACTGTGTGCTGACAGACAGCAGGGCGGGGATAGTATGCACAGCAGACCACCCAACCTACTAGCAGGTCTTGCGTCTGATCTGGCTGAGCAGTTGATCATGGTATACCTGCTGTGGTTGGGCGAGCCTTTTTAAGGCAAACCTGCAAGGCGGTTAATGTTTGCGCCACCAAAACATATAGCTTCACTGAGATAGAGCAGCAGCCAGATGCAATACCGCATGGCAGTTACCTCAGGAAATTTTGTTTGCAGGTCTGTGGTAGCTGTGCCTGCTGCTGCTAGATAATTTCTTGGTAAGCTCGCCTTGCTACAGGCAGAGGTACCATTGCCTGCAACCATAGTCTTTATGGAAGGACATGTAAATGGCCTGTTGTGAGACTGCCATGCATGATTTGGTGTAGTGCGACTTGCATGCATATACTGACTGATATTCCACTACTGGCATTTGCATACATACGTAGTCTAACAGACAGAAACGAAAAATTAGCTCTTGCGCAAGGGCAAGCATATACTCAACTGTGTGCGCAGACAACGCAGCTAGACACATTTGATATTGATTTGACAATACTTGCAAACAGAGCGAAGTTCAGTTTGAACCTTGACGGTGTGAGCCTGTAGACAAAACGTTACAAATCTGTTAATACAGGCATGTTTCCAAGCGCTACAATCGTACTCTTGGGGATTTGCTATGATCCAATACTCTCGAAAAGGGTACAAATCCGAGTTTCTAGGGCTCACAGCTGGGGTACAGTAATGGCAAGCTTGCAAGACACAATGCAGGAAATAGCAAGCCAACAGGAAGCTAAATCTTTCATGACTACACTATTCACATGCAAGTGACACTGTACTCTATGCTGCATGTTTCCCTCTGCAGCTATACACACCTGCAGAGCAGGTGTTGCTGTGACCCATTCTAGGCTTGCACTCAATTGACCCAAGGTTCAAGACAATTCACCAATTCAGTGCCGTAACTGCTGTTGCCAATTCTTATTCAAAATGTACTGACAATGCTCAGCTTCCTTTCCAATTTTGCACCCTCTCATGGCACCCAAGAACAGGAAGTGTCGACGATTAAATGCTTGACTGCTGCGGCTGAAGACGAAGAGTTTATCTCATGCAAGCTGCAACCTCTGATCCTGACTGCAGCAATTTTCATGTCATGACAACCACTGTTACTCAGCGCCACTGGCTGCTATTTGTCTTGACTTCAAGAAAGTGCAAGTATACTACTGACCATCAAGCTGTGCCATCTCAACATACGAACCCGGAGGGCCTTGATAGGGCACCTCCAGCTGTGTTGCATTGTGCCCTGCACTAGCTTCAACACTGTGCATGCTGTTCCACTGCGCTGACGCCAGCAAGCGCTGCTGCTCTGTGTCAGCCTGAAAAGAGGTGGATCTGTGCAATGGGCTAGGGCCAGGTGCTGGACCTGCGACTACCTTCGTGAATGCATGCTTTGGGGTAAGCCATGCCAAAACAGCTTTGCCCCACAATGTGGCAAGGAAGAGCTGTGTCAGGACGGCAGCCACCATAAAGACTATATTGACCATTGGGGCCACCCAGTAGCTGTTCAGCCTACTGAAAAATCCGAAAAAGGGCTGCAAACAAAGATCAGGCTCAGCTAATGCACAAAGGTCAGCAGCACCACTCTCACCAGGCTTGACCAGGTTGGCTGTACGCGGCGGGCACACATTGAAGAGCATGTGATTTGTGCACTTGCAGCTGAGATTGCATGGCAATTCTAGACAAAAGGCAGACAGACAGACACACATTCAAGAGCCAGAGGAATCCCAGAATGCACATACACACACAGGAGATGACACACAGAGACACGACAAGTCGGGGTGCAGTGCAGGGCAGGGTGACAAGTTGGGGTGCAGGGCAGGGCAGGGTGACAGGTCAGGGTGCAGGGCAGGGCAGGATGACAAGTCGGGGTGCAAGGCAGGGCAGGGTGACAAAGGACAATGCGCACAGCGAGGTGATGGGTGCACAGGCAAGCATGTAGGTGACAGAGCAGGTTACCCCTGTGGGGGGAAACAGGCCTGAACAGCCTGCCATCAAAAACATGTTGGCCAGAACAGACACCACAATGGCCACTAACATGGCAGGTTTGGTGAACCAGGGCGCATACAAAGCTATCAAAAAGAGACTGATGACTGCTCCTCCCAAAATGCTCTGCATGGAGTTGTACCTGCAAGACAGCTATACTTGACACCTTGTGATTGTCATTGTTGTGCATGACAGCATGAATATGCAGTAGCTGCAGGACCGTCGCGCAGGTTTGCACTTCTGCAGGCTTCTGCTGGTGCATCTTCCAAAGGCATGTTTTATGTGCAATCACTATTGCACATTTTGTTTGTTGAAGGTATACATTGAGGTTGATGCAATCAGATTAGATGATGTGTTGCCATACATGCCTGGGCATTGGCCAGCCTGTTCAACTTGTGCTTCTCAGCTGTGCACGGCTCTCGGGATGCTAAAGACATTTCATGGGCGTTGAATGATGGTGACGGTAATGGTCATAGTGACATGCTTGTGAGTCATGGGTCTAAGGAGGAATAAGACAGCAACGATTGCTCCATTACAACACAGCATCAAGTCAAGGACGGTCATGCAGCAAGGCTGGCAAACACTCCCTGTCTGCATCACCTTAACATTCATTCAGGCACTCCATGGGCAGGTGCTCCTTGATTGAACCTTTGTGCAGGGACAAGGCAGCAATCAGTGATCAACCAGCCAGCAGTGACTGCTCAACCAATCCCCAATGTGCATGCATGACTCTCATCAAGCGAGTCCATGGGCAGGCACTCAGGGACAATGGAACTGAACTGCTACAAGGCAGCAATGAACAATCACCCAGCTTGGAGCAGCAATTGGTCAGTCATGTGCTAGTGTGCATGCATGGTGGTCACCATTCATTGAGGGACTCCATGGGGAGGTACTCCAGCATGAGGGCGCTGCAGATCATGAAGGTGGCGGCAGCCAGGCTGACAAAGCGTGCACAGCGCAGGTAGAAGCTGTCGGTCTTGTGGGGCAGCAGGCAGCGCTGGATGAAGTCAATGACCACAACAGACGCTGTGGCGTTGAGGCTGCTATCCATGGTGCTCATTGCTGCTGCCAACACTCCTGATATCACCACGCCAGCAACCCCTGAAAGCCGTACACCATGTCTACATGGATGGCAAGTCTGCAATGCATGAGTACCATCCAACTGCCAGCAAAAGCGCTTGTATCAGGCAATGCATGGACAACAATACATAACACGCAAGGGGGGGAAGGGGGGGAGTGGGGAGAGGGGAGAGGGGGGGTGTGCAGGATCAAGCAAGAGAAGGGGGGGGGGGTGGGGTGGAATGGGGGACAGGGGAGGAGGGGGGGTTAGGGGTGTACCTGGAGGCAGCTCATGCAGGATAAAATCTGGGAAAACAGCGTCAGGTAGCAGATTGGCAACCCTGGGGTTTGGGAAGGCTCTGTAGAAAGCCCAAAGGCAGGTCCCAATGAAGTAGAAGAGTGCCCATGTGGGCAGCGCCATGCCTCCTGTCAAGCTCATGGCCTTCAGCAACTCCTGCCATGATATTCCAGAGTTTCAGCTTCAGCCCATGTGTGTAGTTAAAACAAGATGTCAGGCAAGTGTGCACATGAAAACTGTTGGGCTTGAGTGGGGTCCGGGTTTGTGTTAGAACGCAGGTACATTATGCATACAACACCATTCTGGTGTGGTCGGGAGGTGGAGCCCACCTTGTGTGAGGGGACAGCCAGGTAGCGTTGAACAGCGTCTTGGAAGGTGATGAACTTAGTCATGTAGTGCACAGCAGCATAGATCAGCACTGTGGGCACTGTGCGCTCTTCCCAGCTCCAGTGTGCCCTCCCAAGGCTCAGCTTGTTGTTGCGATGTCCCTCTGCTGCTACTGCAGCGATGCCTCCTGGAACTTTGGTGAGGATGGCCATCACGCTGATCAGACCGCCCAGCAACAGTATGATAGACTGCAAAAAGTGCCACTGCAACTTAGATGCTGGATTGTTGGAGTACTGACAGGTTCCCAGTCATTGGCGGGAGTTACAGATGCAATTGGCTGTATGTGGGCCAGGTCTGAGCTGAAGTGCTGTTATCTTGTGGGCAAGCTTGAAGCAATTTTGAATGAACACAACACGCTGCAACCTGACCTTGTAAGCACGTTTAAGGTCAGCATGTGAGAGATTAGTCAGCTATGCAGCTTAGTTGTGAACTTTGCAAAAGTTTCAATCAGCAATCCATCAGCTGTCAATGTGCTCAATGCAACTTGCTGTTAAGAGTGTTGCTTCTGTAACAGCTGCGTGACTTGCTGGTGTTGGCAATGACTTGCTGTCAGATCAGCAACAATTGTGTCCATTGCGGCATAAGTGCTCAGTGCAAGTTTTGAGACAAAACAAAAATCAAGGTGGCTCTGCAAAGGTTAGTGTTCTTGGTTTTCTTGCTGCAACTTGGCTCAGGTCAAGTCAAGACAAGCATGTTGATACAATGCTGTGCAGGCATGCATTCGAAGCTACACTAAGCATGCATTCAGTGCAGAAACATGTCCTGCCCATGGTGGACGATCGGCATCAAAGACTGCAAGACCCATACCGTGCAACATACAGAAGTTTGAGCACACCTGCAGGACATCAGTGTAAACCACAGCTGAAATGCCGCCTGCCATGCTGTAGCAAGTGACAAAGACTCCGGTGAAGACAATGACCACAGGCAGTGGAGCGCCCAGCAGCATGGAAATGGGCACAGCCATCAGATACAAAGTGGTGCACAGCTTCAGCAGCTGTGACACCACGTATGTTGCAGCTCCAAAGAGGCGGCATTCCAGGCCAAAACGTGTTTCCAGGAGCTCATAGACGCTGGCTGACTGGAGAGACTTGCGGAAGCGTGGCGCAACCAGCAGTGCTGTGAAGACTGAGACAACAGGGTACAAGAGGTCCTTTGTGTACAGCCTGTGTCCAAGGCACCCCTCATTCACGAGACTTGCTGTTCTTGCATGCAGGTAGACGCTCAAGCATGGAGTAGCCGTAGCTGTGGGGTTGCTCAGGGTTTGCTGGGCAAGCCCACTGTGCTTGTGTGGGACCCAGATCAGCAATGCAAGGGCAGGGTAGCAGCAGAAGGGCAGTTGAAGGACTTGAGGTGAGGTGTACCTCCAGTCCAGAATGTAGGATGTGGCAGGATAGGCCAGGAACGTGACGCTGGACATGGTGGTGGATAACAAGCTGAATCCCACCGCCCATCCTGGCAAATCCCTGCTGCCCAGGAAGAAATCTTCGGTTGTGTTGTTGCCCTTGCTGAAGTATGCTCCTAGGCCTGTGATCCACAGTGTTTTGTGAGCTCAAGCAGACCAAGTTAACTTGCATTAAATAGAGCATTGGATGAAAACAGTACAGAGCAACGGTCTTGACTGCAACAACACTAAAAAAAAAGTGTGAAATACAGTTGTCTGAAGATGGTCACAAATGAATATGTTTTCAAGCACGGAAGGGCCGTATGGGGGCTCGTCGGACGGCGATAGGGTGTGGGAGTGGCAATAAATGGGTAGTCGAGGCACTTTGATCAGCACATACAGAGTAAAGAGGAGCTATGGTCGAGTATGGGCTAGAACGGAGAGGTACAAGCAGAACGGCACTGCAGGTTGGGCAATGGCAAGCTACGTTGCTTGTCGTCTCGAAGGGTGCGAGACTGGTTACGTCCAGCCTTACACGTTCACCAGCATTTCTAACTGTTGAGGTGTTAATTTGCTGTGCGGCTCGTGGGGGAAGACAATCAAGGCGCGACTTTTCCAGAAAGGAATACAAGGACCTGCTGTTCCTATCAGGTACACTCCGACCACCAGGTAGTCAAGGATTCGCCAGGAAACCACCATGCCAGCCCGTCACACCGATGACTCACTGTCACGGTTGAATTCGCACCCGCCAACGGCATGGACACTGGCCCCGTGCCGGTCCCGATGTGCAATCCGGTTCAGTAGCGGCTCTGCACTCTCTGGGAACTTGCTTTGCACTTGAGCTGGCGTTGACATGTCAGAAGAAGAAGAATTTTGTTTCTGGGCAGAACCTGACATTTAGAGAGACCCAGAGACTGCAGGAGCGGATGCACTTGATTCTCTTTTGAACAAGTGTATGCCAGATTGCCATGCTGTTGGTTGGGGGATGGGCCGGCTAGGTACATACCGCCCTGATCAGAAGAGGCCACGACCAGTACGCATGAGGTTTGATTCAAAGAACGACAAGCACTTCTTCCTCAAGCATGCTAAGCACTTGAAGGAAGTCGGCCTCAGATATGACGATGATTTGACAAGGATGGAACAAAGTGAGAGACAAGACCTGTCTGCAGATTTCAGCGTCTTAAAGACAAAAGGCCATAAGCCTTTTTACAGAGGTTCTTTACTCAAGTTTCGCCATGCCAACAAGACACGCACATGCAAGAGGAATGGGGCAAACAGAGCCCCTGATGCCCAGGCTTAGTGCAATTGAGGTCTTTGTATTTACCTTCAGCACTTACACATTTCATGCTGACTTTTACAAACGTTTTCTGGTTGTGCAATGATGTACAATAAGTTCTCAACAAGTCTAAGACTGTGAATGATGAATGATGCACCAAGCTATTGATGAATATTGCATTGTGTTTGTATGTGAATTCATTGAACTGGACTCTTGTTTGGTTGGCCCCAGGAGGTACCCAGAACAGTGAATTTGTCTTACTTCAGACTATTGGTCAAATGGTCAACTGACCCAAACGACCTTCTAAAAAGATTGATTGATTGATTGATTGATAAGCGCTTGGAGGGCAAGGAACTGATGAAGCTGAAGAATGCCAGCCTGCAGCAGCTGATTGCCAGTGGTTTTGGGCAGACAGGACCCAAGCTATACAGAAATCTGGCCAACCGTATCCACCAGGTGGTTGATGTGTTTGTGAAGGTAATTTTATTGGATTTGCCGTAGGCAGCGATATCGATGTTGTGTGTCTGACAGTCTGAAAGGGACAGCCCACTTTGTACCCATGGTGTACAGACTTATAATCAGCTGTCGTTATGTCATATGTCACAGTCTGTATCCCTCTCCATGAACTGACCTTCCTCTGCTCCTTGACTGCAGTTGAGTTAGTTGAGTTGAGTTGAGGTGAGTTGAGTTGAGTTGAGCTTGTCCTGCCAGCTAGAAACAAAGCGCAACAGTAAGGGATACAGTACCAACTATTCTCTGCCAAGCTTTACCAGCTGAACAGAGATCATGAACCGTCAGTACAGTTTTCAAGATTTGGAGTTGAGCTTGGCAACCTCAGTCACGCAGGAGCTTGCCATCAGCTTCTGGCCGCCCAATGTGAATATTGCAAAGCCTAAAGATACACCTTGGTGTTGTTGCTAAATTAGCTCCTGAGGTGAATGACCTCAGATTAAAAAACAGACAGTACTTAAAGAAATGAGCTAGAGGAATCGAACCGGAATGCACCATTTGCAGGGCTGAAAAGTGTTGTAGGCCCCGAAAACATCTCAACATGCTCAGTCCAGCAGCTGCAGCTTTACCGTACGGAGCTCACTTTGAACAGAGACACATTTGCACCTGAGACGCGGTTCACCTTCGTTTGCTGTGATTTTGGAGCACAACACGCTGCAGATTCAGCAGTGACAGATTCATAACTAGCATTTGTGGTGCGTCAAACAGCCTGGCAGAACACTGTTCTCTGCTGGTTTGGTTCGCTTGAGCCATAGGCCAAACCATGAGTTCTGGCCATACACGATGTGCTTAAACACTCATGCATTAACGCTCATGCATTGAGAGTCCAGTCATCTACGCCAGGTACGCCAAGCATTAAGTTGTGGTCAAAATTTAAGCTGAATCGTCTGCCATAGCTATACAGCTTCAGATGCTGAGCCTCACTCAAAGTCTCCAGCGCTGGCAAGTAGTTTAAGCTCAAGTTCAGAAACTCAACAAGTCGTTGAGAAGTGTGCGTCTCCCAGAAGAGCAGCTACAATTTGTTGGTTTCTTCCCAGCTGGCCTGTATACGGTTCAACGACACATCTAACGCAAGTATCGCAAGAAGGTTGCTACTTTTGTGCAACAAGTCCACCAGTGTTTGCAGATGGGCCAAAGTCAGGTCAGTGTTCGCTAAGTGCACCACAACCCGATCTGAGCCAAATTTACGTAAGTTGCTGATGATCTCCTCGGCCAGGTCGCACAGTGTGTCGTCCGTCAGCAATCATTCGTTGGCGTTGTTGCTGATGATTTTTTGCATCTAAATCGCGCACACACAGTGCTGAGCTTCAATGCAGTTGGAGCTTTAAGTTTGGCAGATTTAGTTCGGCCGAAGTGACGCGCAATTGGCAGTCTTATCCCAACCGAAACGACATGTCAAAGCATGTATTGTTGAGCATGCAGCCCATGCAGAGCAGCAGCCCTTTTCACATCAGCACTACTAGTGCTGCTGATACCATGCAGTCCTTCTAGCTCAGTACTCCATACTCAGAGTCATCCGAGAACTCAGACTTCTGACATTATTGTCATAGTTCGCACTAGTACAGGAGAAACAGTACTTGCTTTGCACAGTGTGTTGACCCTTGACCCTATTAGTCTACCTGCTCCAGTGATTCGTTCCTACTACTGGCTTTCTGCAGTTCACATTTGCTTTCCTGTTGTACCGTTTCTTTGGTGGTGATTGCTAAACAAAACACTTGTCAATCGAAAGGGGGTGCTACAGTTTTCCTCTTGACCGTGTTTACAATGTAACATAAGACTTTAAGGTATTGTAAAGGTACTTAAGTTGCAGGATTAGGGTGTACAGCCAAAATGAAATGACCTCTATGCATTGCGTGTAACAAGTATCAACTGCAAACATCATATGCAAACATCATATGCAGAAGTTTAAACCTTTTCCAAGCAACACAGCTAGTTTCAAGCAACACAGAAAGCAGCATCAGATGGTAAAACAACTCCCACACAGTACCTAGGTGAGGCCTCACCACCATATTTGAGCTGACAATGCACTGTGACAAGTTTGCATCAAATGACACCCATTGACTTCTTGAAGATCGTACGACTGGCTGGTAGAACAACAGGCACAATGCATCATTATGACACCACATCAGAAGATGTTGCGACCTGCAGAAGATTGGCAACTGATCGGGTTGATGGTGATGCCATTCCCACCGGAGCTGCCCCCATTGCCTGCTCCATTACCAGAGTTGCCACTGCTCCCATTGCTTCCATTGCCGCCATTGGCATTGCCTCCGTTGCCGCCATTACCATTGTTGCCAGTGACGACACCCCCATTGCCTGTTCCAGGAGTGGTATTGCCGCTGCTTCCACTGGCATCCCTGCCATTGTTGCTACCACCATTACCACCAGCACCGCCAATAACAGTGTTGCCGCTGCCACCTCCTCCACTCACACTTTCACCATTCTCTCCATTTCCTCCTCCATTGTTGTTGTTGCTACCGCCATTACCCCCAGCACCACCAACTACAGTGTTGCCTCCTGGAAACAGCATGTCAGACTAAGGCTTCAGGCGCGTTAATGATATCAAAGGTCATACAGCAGAGAGTGTACATGCTAGGCACAAAGCTAAGGATTGCTTTTGCAGGCCAGCTGGAATTGCACTTGACTATTTCCAATGGGAAAGACAACTGGAGAGGTTGTACCCCTCTCATTGAGAGAATGCATGCAACACATTTGACGTCTGTACGGGTCTTACTTCTCTGCTGTTTGTTAGGAAGTGACTTGTGTAAATGCTATAAGCCATATATCTCCCTTGCATTGGTTCCAGCACATCAAGTAGCCAAACTGTTTGCTGATTGTCAGCGTATGCATAGATAAGGTATTCAACGCTTGGATGACCATTGTGACCGAAAAAGGCAGGCTAGCCAAATGCAGGCAACAAGAAGGTGGTCTGACCTGACTGCATCAGGTGCCGACCTACATAGCCCCTCTGCTTGCTGCTGTCGCCTGCAGTACCAGAACACAACATACTCGTGGCCTTGCTGTAGCTTGGGTCAATAGGACACCAGGAAAATGCATCAGGCATGCAGGAACAAGATCTGAACACTCCAGCTGATCAGTTTGATCACATAGCCGGAAATCTGTACTCCGCAGTGTGCTGTACAAGTGTACACCTTGGAATAAGGACACTGTTCCTGCAGGTAGTTCAGGAAAGTATGGGCATTCACTTCCTGAACTACCTTCAACAACTCTCAGGAGCACACATTGCCACAAACTGCTACACGCTTGATAAGCCATGAGAGCCTGATTTACAACAAAACATGCTGCCCACTAGCAGGTCATGGCGAAGGCTCATCCAAACAGGTTGATGTGCCAAGAGACAACGGCTGCGAGTGTCAATGTGATGCACGGCCCAAAAATGTACATAACGAGCAAGCTCACTGCTAGCGGCACTGCCGGGGCTACCATCTTGTCCATTGCTGCCTGAGACAATGCCTCCTTGACCGCTGTTCTGGCCTGTGTTCCCGGTTCCTGGGGTGGCAGAATTGCCGTTGTTGCTGCCACCGCTACCCCCCTCACCAGCAGCACTAGCAGCAGCACCAGCACTGTTGCCATTGCTGCCGTTGCTCCCATTGCCTGCTCCACTGGCAGCATTGCCATTGCTGCCGTTGCTGCCATTGCTGCCGCTGCCTGAGGAACCTGATCCTGCACAGAAACATCGAACAAGTTGCCATGCAATAGTAACGGTGAACAGGTGATGAAGCGAGACCTTGGTCTGCATGGAGCATGCATTGCATTCAAACAAGATTCATGAGAAGACACTGCTGAAGACTTCAGCGTTGAGTGGCTCACTACTATGGCATGACACCTGCATGCCATTGACTTTGGCACAAGTACTGCATAAGTACTTGCAATGGCAGTGCCTATGCTCAAGCCAAACTTTTGTACTTCCAAGTGCCATGCCACAATGATGAACCACTCAGGGGCAAAAGCCTTCAGCGCTCTGGGCATTTCTTTGCTGCCAGAGAACCCAAGCATACAAGAAAGCTTACATGCACCACTGACATCGGCTACCATCCAATGAGTCACCTTTGACATCAATGCCACATGTGAAGCGCAGGTCTGGTGTGGGTATGTTGACGCTTGACACTTGCTCACAGGAGCTGCCAAGAATGTCACTGAGGCCCCCAGCCTGGGCTAGTCTACGGCCAAATAGCCCCTCCTGGTAGGGCTCCTCCTGGTAGGGCTCCTGCATAACCACCTCCTCCGTTTCTTCCTCCGCTTCCGCCCCCATTCCCAGCGTTTCCTCCATTCCCTCCATTGCCTCCCTGCAACCCCAGACAGGCGATTCAGTAGTGAGCTAAGCAGCTGCTGCCCCATGTGCAGGCGTCACACAATGCACTCAATCATGAACTGGCCTCCTTTTGCACAAACAGGCTCCATGTTCCACGCCAGCATGGAGGGGTACAAGTGCATGCAGGACTCTGGCACAGACAGTACTGGCATGCTCTTTGTGTGAGAGCTAATGCTGCAACACGCCTCGGCACTTATATGCCCAACAAAGACTTGGCTCATGACAGGCACCCATACCATGAATGTCCTTGAGAGAGAAATCAGATTGACATCAATTGTGGTGTGTGCATGCAAAGGTTGAAAGCCTCATGGCAGGGACAGCTGCAGAAGATTTGCAGACAGACAACTGCTGGCTGGACAACTTGCCTGGTTGCCCTGATTGTTGTTGTTGTTGTTGTTGTTGTTGTTGTTGTTGTTGTTTCCCTGCCCGTTGAGGCTGCATGTGCCGTGCACATATGAAACCCGCCCTGGGAACTTCACACTGCCAGTGATCTTCAGGTTGTCTGCATGCACGCATTTCAACTCAACACGGTTGTCAGCAAACATGAGCCACCTGTTGTTAATTTAGGGTGTCAACTGGATTTTGACATCAGAGGCCTTAATGCATAAGTTTTTGTCACTGTTGAGTGCAATCCAGTGACACCTCTGAGCAGAACTCAGGTTGTGTATAAACCACAATATAGCCCTTGTTGCGACTGCCAGTTCAAGGCAACATGTGCAACTCAAAAGGGAGTCACAGAGGACCAGGTGTGAACAGCGATCGGTTCAGTAAATTGTAAACATTGCAGCACAAAGGCAGATTACCTGAGGTGATGGCGCTCTCAGCAGTTGACACGCCTGAGAGATCCAGACTGAGAGAGTTGGCTTGACCACTAAGGTAGAACTTGCTGGTGCCAGATCCTTTCAGGGACACATCACCCAAATTGCCGGAGAGATGAGTTTTACATGTCCTGCAAAGGAGATGCACATCAGCACAGCCTGAACTCTGCCAACTCTGTAGGGTTAATGAGTCAATCAAAAAGCACTCAACAGAAATCGCAGAACGCTGCTGAAGAGAGGTAAGGAAGTCACCCGGTGGAAGTCACCATCACTTTCTTGGCATCAAGACTTTTGACATACAGAGTGCTTGTGCCGGCCACGTTTGCAGAGAAGCTTTGCACAGAGAAGCCACTGTTCACAGCAACTGTATTGACAGTGGACTGAACCAAAACCTGCTGCAAGCTCCCTGCTGGTAGAAAGACGGTGGCGTAGATTGGCTGCTGGGTCTTGAAGTCGCCATGCGTTCCGAGGTACAGCACTGAGTTGCTGACGGAACTGTCGACGGCGTCGATCACTTGTGGACTAGCTTCAAGCTTAAAGCTGTAGCTGCTGGCAGGAGATATTTTCACACTAAATGGGAGATTGACTTGCACAGTACTGAATGACGGTAGGGGTTTTGTCTTACTTGTCGCATCAGCCGGCTTCGGAGTAGATAGCCAAGCAAGAATACAGAGTACAGGCAAGAACCCCATGACTTGCCACCACCGTTTCGTGTATTGAAGATGGTGTGTAGCCAGAATGCAATGCGGCTCCGCGGAGCCGTTGGTAACCAGCAGAAGCGCGACATTTGGATATTTAGCTGATGCACATGTTGTATCGAGCTTCCTATGAAGCTGCAAAACAGTCCAAGAACGCTCCGACACCAAAAGCATATCCTCTTTCAACTCTTCTTCTTCGTCAAACTCTTCCCATGTGCCGTATGTCAGTGCCGCAGCCAGCTGCAGCCTCTTCCGTTGGAGGGTTCGCATCGCTTCGAACAGACCATATCGAGCTTCTTATCAAGCTTCATATGCTGGGACTTCGGCACAAAGTCTAGAAAGATCCAGCCAACTAGTCTTGACCTTCACAACGCGACCGATCTGAAAGACTGCCAAACACTCCCACCGCTCAGTGGCACAGCAGGATCCAACCTCGAGGGCCTTGTACCAGTATCATGGCTCGTATTCATCCGGCAATCTGTCTGATGATGTTCGTGGTGAGCAGCACCTGCTACGCAAGTCGCGTTGTTCCGTCAAGAGGTTGCTCATCACCTGGAGCAGCTGGACCAGCTGCATATTTGCAAGGATGCATATGCATGCAGACCTTGTTTTACAAGACTCTTGGATGTTTGTCGTCCTGAGCTTTGCACTAATGGATTGTTGGCCGATGCGCAGGTATCTGGCCACATAAATGGTTTGTGGCCGTGACGCCCCCAAGACCCGGCCCTGCTGCAGTCAGGTACAACCAACAGCCTCCGGATCCGTTTCAGCTGCCGCATGTTGTCACGGTGACCGCTATGTCGTTAAAAGACAGATGCAAGCATTCGCATGATTCAAACGGAATGCATGCCGAGTAGTGAATTGCCGATTGCTTGCTGCAGGGGGTAATACTGCTATTGGGTGGCCGCGACGGTAACGTTGTTAGCTGCAACAGCAACAACGCCAATGGAGCAAACAACAACTCACCTTACTTAACTTAGCGGCAACGGCAACAACGCCAACGGAGGAAACAACAACTCAGGCAACAACAGTGGCAACGGCTGCACTGTTACCGGCGACAATGGCAATGGTGGCGAGGGAGGTGACGCGATTGCAGGCGAGCCTCTTCATGTGCATTGCTGTAGAAGTGCTACCAATTACAAGGAACAATCATTACGCCACTGCAGACTGCAGTTGCAGAGCCACACTTGTACTACACAAAAAAAACCAGCCATTGAGTGCCTTGTTGCTGTCACCCATGGCTTTCCTTAATTGCAGTCAGCAAGCCTGTTCTAGGAGCATGAATGTCTGCATGTCATGTCTACAGCAGTTAAGCTGGCTTGTCAAACAAGAACACTTTATTGATGGCATTGCAGGCAACAAAAACGGCCGTGGAGGAGGCAGGGCAGCAGCGGGAATGTTGCTGTTGGTGGCAAAGGGGGCAATGGCGGTAACAACAATGGCAACAATGCCAATGGAGGAGACACCAACTCGGGCAACAACAAGAAGGGAAACGGCGGCATTGCCAGAGGCAACAATGGCAATGGTGGCAATGGAGGGAATGCTGCTGGTGGTAAGTCTCTTGATTTTTTACAGTTCAGAGCTGGAGGTGATCAGCTAGCTACAACACAATAGACAGGAATTTTTGCATATTTCCTGCTGCTATGCCTTTATTTAGAGAGTAGTTGAGTGTGCCATCAATTAATTGGAACTCACTACAGCTGCAAACAGGAAGATGTGTTGTTGGAGAACATCGACTACAGCTGCAGGAAATTTAGATACAGAATGAAGCAGTTGCAATGCACTCTCTCACTTTGTGGCATTGCAGGCGACAACAACAGCCAAGGAGGAGGCAGAGGCAGCAGTGGCAATGTTGCTATTGGTGGCAATGGGGACAACGGCGGCAACAACAATCGCAACCACGCCAATGGAGGAGGTGGGAACAGGGGCAACAACAGCAGCAATGGTGGCATTGCTGAACGCAACAATGGCAATGGTGGCAAGGGAGGCAATGCTGTTGGTGGTGAGTGCTTTCACTGGCACAACATCAGCATAGTACAAGGTCCTGTCAAAGCTTTGTCATAGATTAACCAGCAGCATCAACACCCAGACTTGTCTGCGCGTTGTATGGAGGGTGTGCACACTTGTAGGGTGTGCACACTTGTAGGGTGTGCACACTTGTATACAGCCTTGGGCTTGCTGCCATGCAATGCTGCTGCAAAACGATTGCATCCAAGGTTAAACTGGCTGCAACCAGCAAGAGCAATTGTTCCACACTTACACACAGGTTTGGGCTTCCTGCCATGCATTGCTGCTACAAAACACCCACAGGTGAATAAACTGCAACCATCAAACCTAGATTTCCAGAGCTAAGGCTTATGGAATTGCAGGTAACAACAATAGAGGCAATGGCAGAGGCAACAACAGAGGCTGAAGGGGTCCTCAATTGCTGTGAGACACAATAGTGTAATTTTCTACCTGTGCTTGCACAGCAGTGCTGCACTACATCTTGCTTGTGGCGCAAAACAGGTCATGGATATCAGCTCACTGCAAGCTCTGAACTCCAGATGTCATACACATCACTTAAGCAGGTCAGCATCTACTGGCGGATGATGAGAGAGTTTCTGTAATCACTAAAAGGTGTTGATCTGGGCCACTTGCTCTGCCAGTTTTATTTCCACGGTAATTTATTTCGAATGGCGGTGTGGCAGAATGAGTCGGCAAGTCAGCTTGCAAATGTGTTGATGCCTTCAATGTACACCTATACATGCCTAGAAGTTGATTTGAACAGCCTAGCAGTCGTGAGCGCTACACTGTGACGCTGCTGTTGTTACCCTCGTTTTGTTGAAAGTCCATGACCTTGACACTACATATAGAATATAGTGGATTTACTGTATGTATAACCAGTATGTGAATTACAACACCGTGGCAGGAAGCTAGCAACTCTGGCAGGCATCACTCCGACATGTGCAACTTTCTGAAAGCTTACCAAGCACGCACATCTCAAGCATACGTGTGAAAAGTACTGCCTGTACCTGGGGTACCGTTCAAGGTCGCTGGGGCTTGTACCAGGAATTGCAGTGCTGCCGTGCTGCTGCCGGCCATGCTGACGGCTCCTCGAAAGTGTCGGAAAGACCGTAGGAGCGACCTAAAGTACCAACCGTACATACCGTATGGCCTTGAAAGCTTAAGTCAGTCTCGGCTTCACTAGCCTTGTCGCATCGTCTGCTTAGTCGTGATCAGCATCGCCGAATACCTTGCAACAGACCACCACCAACTGGCATAGTAGCGGGTGAAGGCGATGGCCACAAAGTCAGCGCAAGTAAGTTGCTGATCTTTCTGGTAAAGTGGCACCGCATACGCAACAATGCTAACTTCCTTGCATATGCTGACTGCATTTGTCGTTTCATGTCATAGCTGCAGAGAAATCATGTACCACCGCTACATATGCGTCATATTGCTTGTTCTGTCAACACCTCTGCATCTCTAGGTTTGACTTGCTGCAGCCTCTGCAGGCGGGCCTTCGCGCACCTCCAGCGTTGGATGACGTGCAGCCAATCACTTCACGCGCTGCTCGGTTGCGCAACAAAACCTTACTTGAGCAAGTGCTTTTGCTGTAATTGTACCAAGTACAGGGCGCTACCGTGGAGTTTTGGTAGTGGCTGGCACAACCATGACTTACATGCCTGCGTTTGTGTGGACCAGGCCGCAGACAATTTAGAAGATGCCAAGCACAGCTTGATACTACATAGGTAAAACTTTTGCTTGGCTGAATGTGAGATTTGCGCTTGCTTCCTTATTGATTGTGCAGGCAAGTCATAAATAAAGTATGTTGATGCTATCAGAGTCCTGTTGATATCCTTGTCAACAATGCTTTTCCTGTTGGGCACTGCAGGATTCAGACATGTCTTTGATATAGTCTTTCTTCGGACGCACATAGTGGCGGGCATGGCCGCTGCTTTTGCTATCTGGGCCAGCTGTTGGGTTTTCAGCTTTCCAGACAAAGAAGGTGTTGATTCCCAAGATGCTGAGTTGGAAAGAAGCAGCAAGCACCAAAGATACCAGCTGAAGGGCATAGCACACCTAGCATTCTGCACCAAGATCGTGACAGGCCTCTGGTGGTAGGCAGCTGCTGACAAACTGAAAAGGATACACTGGTATATTGGCATGCACCCTGTCTGCAATTGAGCTTGGGTGCATGCCCTGTTAACACCATACACAACTCCAACTGCCCTGCACAGAATGCTGGTAGTGCTTCAGGAATATTCTACTGCTTGCAAACTTGTCACCAGCGTCACAGGATTGGCTTGCCTCCTCAGGTGTTGGCTTGAAAGACTGCCTGTGTAAAATTTGTGTGCGGTTGTGCAACCTTTTCTGAGATCCTCGGAATCCTAAGTCTTGAAGATGCTATGTAGGTGTTTACAACTTTGTTCAGTGGACATCAAAATCTGCCAGGCTGATAATGCCTCCAAGCTTCTGGCGCCCTTTAAGTTACCATGGACCCTTTGCATAGTCTGATGCGCAAAGTTTGTTGAGTGCATTCTCCTGATTGCCATCGGCAGCTCTGTGTCTGCTTTCATTGGTGCAATTCAAGCCGATACATTGACTCGATTTCAAAACAATTGAGCCACTCATTGATTGCAAGTGACTGCAAATGCCATTCATGTGTCAAGCTCTGATCTATTCAGTGAATTTTGTTCTCCCTCTTGTGCTGCTGCTGCAACTTTAGCTTTGGTTTGCAGATGAAGTTGCTTGCCTTATCAATGCCATTTCCAAGGTTGCATTACTTCCGAGTCCTCATCTACTTGTGATGTGTCCATCTGCAGCACCCATTTGGACGGAGTATGGGAGACAGACACCAGCAAGACATTCTGGTATAATGACACTGGGCAAGGACACACTAGCTGTACCTCAACTGCGCATGCCCAAAGTTGCAGAGGAGGAGGAGAAGATGCTCCTCAGCCAAGAAGGTACCAAACGATGCTATCGTGTTGTACCTCACTGCTCAGAATTGATACTCTCAACCGCTGTGTGTTATCCATTGAGGCTGCCGAATCCTTATCTGGCCTCTGCGTGTATTGACTCTGCCTTACAGCACCTGTACAAGTGAGACTCTGAAATGGCCCTGTCCATTTGCTGTATGGCATTCCAGCCTGCATGCAAAGCCGGAGCCCAAGCTGGTGATCAAAAGCGGATGTCCTTGCTGCAGCAAGTCACCAGTTCTTTGCACAGCAACCCATAGCAGTAAGCTCACTGCAAGCTCAGTGGAAGATGTCCAGGTGTTGTCCCCTCTGCAGGAACAAAAGCGCTGAATACGCTTGCACACTTCGGGCTTGTTCGATTCAAGTTGAATCTCTGCATTGCTACTAGTGGCATGACGTGTGATACAATGTTGGTATGCTGCAGGAATGTGGCATGCGGCTTGGTCATTGCTAAAGTTTATCCCAACAGAGCTTCTGTACAGGCCGTATGAAACACATGCAAGCTTACAGCAGAAAAGTGTATTGTCGCTGATCTCAGTTGTAATTTGGGCTTGGTACGAGGTGAAGGTGTCATCAATAAATGACATCTTGCTGGCGCTGGTGTCAATGATTGCCATATAAGTGCTGCACCAACGCTGTCAATTGCAGTGACAATCTTCTTCATTTTGGGCTAGACATGTCTCTTGACGGTACAGCTGTCGACATCCAGGCAACTTTCCAAGCTGTTTCTGCATGTGTACGTCTGGGAACTTTAGCTGTGGGCGTGCCTGTTGCCATGGCACTGGAGTTGACAAGTTGGTGGCTCTGTTGAGGACCTTTTCGACGAAGCAAGTGGTTGGCAGAGCGCGTTGAAGCTTGTCAGCAGAAGGCTAACTGCTATAGGACAGTGTGTTGTCTGTGTTGTCTGTATAGCTTGCACTCCCTGGACCTTGATTAGGCAGCACTTTACAAGTAAGCCAGATTATGACTCCCCAGAAACAAAGGAGATTCTGGTTTTAATTGGGGCGGGCAAAGTGTACAGCCAGGGACGGCGCACAGCACCAGTTGCCCAGAGACAGCGTAAGACATAACCAGCCCGCACAGCTAAAGACAAGGCCCCTAAAACTCCTTTACCATCAGAGGTGTCATCAGCGATTGTCAACAAGTCCCAATTCCAGCTGGACAGAGCTACAAAGCAGCCCAACAGCTGCCAAGGTGTCTGATGCAGCACATCAGTTGGGTGACGGATCATTCAGGACAGACTAGAAGCCTGCTTGCACCACAGGACAGTCTAGTGCAGACGAGCCCATCCCTCTCTGCAAGGCAGATGTCAAGGATCCTGAGTCAGTGCATGCACAGCATAGCAACCCTGATGGGGAGAATGAGAAGGGGCTGCAGGCAAGCAGTGCAGCAGAAAGCCACAAAAAAGCTAACTCCAGCTCTTACCCACAGTCTGCTGCAGACATGGCCACTGCAGCTGCAGTCGTCATGATGCCGCCCCTCGCCCCTCACTCTCATGCGCAGCCAGTGACTCAGCAGCAAGCTGCAGCCAGCAAAGCATCTGCAGAACCAACAAGCACCGCAGCTGAGCAGCTGACCGCTCCCACAGCAACACACCCTCATGCTGGAGCAGCAGCAGTGACAGCACACTCAATCCCAGCACAGTTCCAGCACCTCTTTCCATCAGTGGCTATGCAACCAGAAACGCCCAAATCTGCCGAGACGCTGCCCAAGCAGAACAAGTCATCAGCACAGAGCCTCACGCCGTCTCTGCCATTGAGCTCAACAGGTGGTACACCTAGACGTGCTGACAAGAATGCTGATGGCTATCTCAGAGCTGCTGACAAGGCTTTTCGTGGGCAGATCCTTTCCAATATGAAGCAGCTTCAGAAGGTGCTTGGACGGCACAAGTCGCTCAGGCGGCAGGTTGTCTGTCAGACAAGTATGGCAAGAAGGCAGCAGGCCACCCAGATGGGGCCAGCGTATGTTCTGGCTTAGCAGCATCAGCACCAAGCATGGCTGACCAGCAGCCTTGCAGTGATCAGGGTGCTGGCAGTGAGGATGGTGATGAGGCAATCAAATGCATCATCTGCTGGACCACAGACAGGGAGACCACACTGGCTCCTTGTGGCCATACAGTCCTCTGCAGGTAGTTACACACAGCATCGCGTGTGTTTGGCGCTGCTGTGTTTCCTATCAGAAATGATGGCTGTCATTACATGCCACATCTTACTGTCATATATGGTTGACTATGCTGCTTTTCTTCAGCCTGCCTGTGCTGCCTACCTTTTGAGCTGCAGCAGACCAGCATTGTAGCTGTATCAAGGTCGTTTTGTAGTGTGCGTATAATCATGCAGACAGCCTTTGTCTCACATCTGCAGGGCCTGCACAATGAGACTGCTGGTTGCAAGGAAGGAGAGCTGGGAATGCATCTGCCCTTTTTGCTGCACCCAGGTGAGTCCGATGAAGCATGGCAGCTCTATACCTTGCTTTTGCAGCACATGTTGCAGCAATGTGTGTCCACATTGCAACCGACCCCTGCTGACATGGGAACGGTAAAGCATGCCATGTCCAATCAGTGATTGTCAATATTGCTGCACTATGTAAGCATTACTGATCAGCAGTGCCTGACGACATACAGCATACTGAAAGCATCTGGTATTGCCTCTTGCATATCGAACTACGAACTGTGCTTGCAGGTAGACAGCTAGATCTTGAAGCAGCTTGATGTCTAGCGGAACCCAGACATGCAGACATGGCGTTGCACAACCCAAACTTAGTGGCATTAGGCTGAAAGAAAAGTTGACTTGCCCCTTGTGTGTCCAACCTTCTGAGGGTGACCTCAAAAGATGTTGGGCCTCGTTTCTGTGCATTCAGCAGCTCAGTTGTGTACAGCACGCCCTGATAATGAGGTGAATCACACTGTCTGATCCTGTGAAGACATTGCACCACATTTACACACACATGCGAGAACACTGTCTGTCATACACCAGTGCTGATGTGTTTGGTGCAGTATCTCCTGCTTGGCGCTCATGAGCTCAGGGTTGCTACTCACAAGCCCCCCCACCAAGATTGCCTTTCACACTGGAAGTAGACCGAAGCCGACCAAATCACTAATCTGGGAAGGATGGTCTGCCACATGCAGTTGGCACTTTTGTCAGCCTGTTCGTGTCAGCTCGTGTCAACCGCTTGTTCTTGCAGCAGACCACGCCTATCTAACCCAAAGCACAGCTGCACACTCGTTCAGCCCGTTGAGGTGGCAATAAATGTGTCGGACGCTGAAGGTGTACCTCGGGCCATGTTTGTTTGTGGGTGCAAGCTCTGCAGCCTCCTCGCCCCCTTGTCGTGACGTCCATATCTGCCGCAGGAGTACAGTCCTTTTGAGGTGGTGTGGAAAGTCAATGCACCATCTGCAACACTTGCAATAGCTGCGTTCAACTGTTGTCAAGTGGCCGGGGCTGAACGCAGCTGTATGCGGTTGATTTGTTGAAAGCGATCCTCAGGATACATCTGGACCGCCATTGCACGGAAAGTGCCATCACTGCACGAGTACATGTAGATTGGTGACCTCGCCAACAATAGGCTCTCCAAGTGAGCAGCGGGCATGTTGAGTCAGCCAGATCAAGTCCGTTCGCAACCGGTTGCAAAGGTTTCTAGGGAAAAGCTCCTGCAGCTGATCCCTCAAGTCGCAGCCTCGATTGATGTCGACCCTCAGCGACTCAAAACAGCCCTTGTCAGGGCGTTGGACACAGCAGCTGACAGAGTAGCTGACTGCAGCAGAGGTCTCAGGCTGGAACTTGGTCATCACTGCAGGCACGCCCATCCTTCATGTACTTGCATAACAAAGCATCATCCACATTGACAAGTAAGCACAGTACACATTTATGGCCATTGCATCACCTCTTTCACCTTCAAGTTGGCCCCCACAATCTGACCAAATGCATCTTCTGGAAGAAGTGCATGGTTAGCTAAAAGATGATTTGGCATTTTGCTTACGCTTGTGCAGGAACTCTGGCTGCCATGATCCTGAGTGCCATTTATGTGTGAGCAATCCAAACAAGAAATGCATTCGCCAGATGGATACCAAGTACATGGTTCGTGAAACCCTCAAAAGCGGCTGTGGCGTGGGCTTGCACATACGTCTCAGTCATGATCAGGAGCATGGGAGTCTCGCTGCTTCAGCACTGCATGCTGCTCATCCTGAACTACACGTACAGGTGCATATTCTTGCTGGTGGTGACAATTTGTATAGCTGCAGCTGAGCACTATCACAGCAGGCAGCTGTACAGCACCTTCTGTGCTTGCTGACTATGCGCAGCCGCTCGTGTCGTCACATGCATGGCACCAGGACTGCGCAGAACACATGTACGACCCTGTGCTTTGCACTTCGCCAACACATATTGATGTACTGCGATGTTGTGTACTGCTTACACGTATTGTGTTATGGCACACAAATGTAGTGGTAGTGTGTTGTCTGCATTGCTGTGGTCCTGCAGGTATGTGCTGTCAATGCCAAAGCATATGAGTCAGCTGCCAGCACTTCAGGAAATCCCACTGAGGACGAGGACCAATTTGACCACTACCTTCTGCCCAGCAACAAGCAGGTATGCATATCTACATGACCTGCACTAGTCCAGCACAGGTTGTGCACATCAACCCCACAGGTGAAATTTAGCATTCCAACATTGACCATCTCTTGGTTTGCCACTATGGCTGTGGACTACAGCACATGGCATGCAAATTTAGCATTTCATCTGGCATGCTCTGAATGTGCAACTTCGCAAATGTACGCACAACTAGCTTATAGCACCAAGCAAGTCCTGCCCATAGCCTCCAACATAGCACGCACGTGACAAATGTCATCTGCTTGTTCAACGTAAGGGCTTCCCAGGCCAGAGATCCAGAGGGAGAGTTTTATGTCTGTCTGACAGGCAAGACTCATGCATGTGTGTATACCTAGGTCACGGCACCAAGCAAGCCCTGTCAGTAGTCCCTGATTGATTGAGCCTGCATGTGGCACCCCTCTCTTACTGTTCTCAGGCCTACAGGGAGGTCATCTTATAGAAGGCAATGATGTCACCCGCACCAACGACGGTTTCATTTCCATTCTGCTGAATGCAGATGGCACAGAAGTGCCTCTGCCACGTCTGACTTTGACAGGTACGAGCTGCTGTGGCACAAGTACACAAGAGCAAGATTGCTGCGATGTCAATACCAAACCAAGCTATTATTGGCCATGTCACATGACTTCAGACAGGTTGTCTGCAAGCAGTGCTTGTTGTTGCAGAAGTGGTTCATGCGTGAGCTAGTTATGCTTTGCTTGGGATGCTATGTCGTGATAGGTAGCATCATCTGATTTGTCCTCCCCTACAAGCTTTGCTGTATTGCTTGTCACCTGATGACCCTCATCCTGCGTGTACAGAAAGCTCAGAAGGGTTGCTGGGTGGTCAAAAGCCACCAGTGCAGCTTCTCTTTAGGGCTGTGGACGGGCAAGGGCAGCGAGTCAGAAGCATACCCCCTCTACTTTCAGATGAGTTCTTGGTGCGATCCATACGTTGACCACTCATCCCTGCCACAAGCTGACTATTATCGCATGAATACCTGCCTGCTGTATATTGCAAACCTTGACCCTATAAATGCAGCAGTGTTTGTACCATTCATGACCCATTTGCTTGACATACTTTATGGACATCTCACTCTTGGTTTTTTATCTCAATGTTCTCATTTGGTTCTGTTGCCTGCTGCACACGTTGCGTTGATGATGGCATGTAGGTCACAACAATCAGGTCCCCAGTCAAGAAGCCAGAAATTCCACTAGTGACTGACCCTGTCAGCAAACTCCAGGCAATAGGCAAAGAGACAGTTGCAAAGCTGAAGGACCTGACAGCTGCAGCTGCAGCTTCCCCAAACAATCATGACTCTGCCATCCTGCAAGACTTTTGTGACGAGCGTAACAGCGTCTGTACAGGTGTGATGGCATTGGATGTGTGACAGTGCAGCCAAGTTGAGCTGCAACAGGCATGCTGAGTATAGTATAGTGAATTTGATTTTTGTAACCATTCTGAATGTGCACCTGGCTGTACCATAGCTTACACTGGCCTTCCCTATAAGTCAAGAAGCATGTCGAGTTAGACAACGCTTGTCTGCCTCATGGGCTTGTGCATTCTATGTCCTACACAGTCGATCCTTAACATGTGATTGTTGCATGCATACAGTCCTGCATGCATGAGCCCTGTATGCAAGATTGGTGAGGCTGCCGTGTGAAGAATGTCACTTGCTCACATTTCATATAGAGCTCAACATCCACAGTGCGCTGCAGATCATGGTGACATGTGAGTCACATGCAGTCCTGACACAGCACTAATCTGTATGCAGTGCAAGACTTCCAAGCTCTCATGCATTGGTGCGGCGAAGACCTAGACAAGTCCAGAGCAGTACAGAGAGTCCTGAAGATCATCAGAATTCCCAAAGGCTGGGAGACTGCAACAGCTCATGCTGCAAGTGCTGTGTCACGCGACAATCGTTCAAGAATGTTCACAACCGGCAGTGGGCTCACACTCATCTACAAGTGCAGGCAAGGCAAGGTGGACCTGAGCACAGTCACAGGTAATCCTGGGTAGACTTGACTTGCATGATGTAACAAACACTTTTGGCTGGAGACAGATTTGACAGATTCCCCATGGGCAAGATTCACCAGACCTGCCTGTGGAAGGTACAGCTTGGTTCTGGGTTTGCAATGTCTATGGCGGCAATCATATAAATGTTCAATTTTTTGGAGCAGGCTTGGACAAGGGCTAGCAATGCATGACAACCTGAGGGACTCTGTCCTGGCGTCAGATGTGAGCTTGCCATCGTTTGGCCAGCTGCAGTAACGCAACCTGCTCATGACATGACGGGTCAACTTACATTTGCACTGTTCAACCCATACACACAGCTGTGTGTGTCATTACACCTGTGGCTGCTGCACAAGGTTGCCAACTCATGATTGATGTCTGTGGTCTGTGCCACTTGGCAGGGTTGCCATTCCCTGCAGGCCTTCTCAGTTGCATCAAGGCAGGTATTGAAACCTTTTTTTGCTGCTTTCAGATTGTGTTCAAATCACAAACAGTGCCAGTGGTTTCAGCATTGAAAGCAACTGCTCACAGCAAGAGACAGAGCAGTTGCAGCAGATGCAGCAGCAAGCAACCAGTCAATGGAACAAGCCTGGCCACCCAGGCTGGGCCATTGCTTTACAAGATCTAGATCTGCACAACAGCACACCATCACTGCCAGAGGTAAGCACTAGAAGCACAGCAGACACAGCATACACAGCACAGCATACATAGCATATGCACAGCAGAAGCCAGCTTTCGGTCAAGCCGCCTGCCAGTCCCTGTAAGACACTACAGCACAGCAACTTCCTCAAGAATCTCCTGAGGGGGCACAGCATTGTGTCCTTGTGCAAAGGGCAGCAGGAACAAATGCGCTGCAGAAGTAGTGGCCATGATACACACTCATAGCAGAGGGGGCTCTCACCAAAATCCAAGCCCTTTGTCATTTCCGCAAACCCCAACACATGTACTGTCGAAACTCAAGACTGTGTTTGTAGACTTCACATTGGGCACACTTCTTCTGACAAGCAGTGCTTCTTCTTCCTCGGAGGATGTTCCACTCACTACTGCTTTTCGTGTTGTGTTGAGCAGAACTTAGCTGCATACATGTTTTGCAGGGGCTGGCACGGGGCTTCATGACTCCCAGAGACACTGTTGGCAGCTACAACATTGGCAATGAGCTGCCGCACGGCAGGATGTCACCATCACCATCACCTTCGCCAGGAGCCTCTGGTACTTCCTTTGATGCCCTTGTCGCCGCTCTGCCTGCCACTGCCCAGATCCACAACCTGCCCCTTAGCCCTGCCCCATCAACAAGCCCCTTGTATAGCGCCAGCGCCTTGGACAGACCCCCCACCAACAAAAGGCCTAGAAGGTCCTGGGAGAACACCACGAACTCCCAGCAAGACTTTGCCATTGACCTACCCACAATGGTAATATGTTGCACACCTGGAGTGGCAGATGCAATGCTCACTGCTTGTTTCTGCCAAGCAAAAGCATGCCATGTAGCCATCAGGCACAGTCACTGCTGTTAGAACTCAGACCTGTGGGCAGCAATGTGTGCAGTGACAATGCTGCCATCTGTGTGCAGCTGATGATGTTGAGACTCGGCTTCTCAGTCTGTCATACCATCTGTGCTGGATTGTTCGTGCAGAACATGCTTCCTGATTGCCCATCCCACATACCGTCTCCAGGCGCCAGCAATCCAGCAGCTGCGCCTGGTCAACTACAAGCCTCTGGACTACACAGACCAAGCCCCTGCCAAAATGATGATCAAGCTCAAGCTCAGGCACCTTCACACTTTCCACTGTCCACTGCTGGAGCCTCTGGTGCGCCCACTGCATGTCTTGCAATGTTGTGTGCAACGTACACCATGCATGCACAGTCATGTCGTGTAGTTCCTCCTGTGGCCTCAATTTGTACTGTGAGACTTGTTGTGTCTGCTGGCCTTCAACCCCTGCAACGGGCTGGCCGGGCACTGGCAGCAGCCATTCCACATCAGGTAGAACAGAATGATTTCCATATGCTTCAGCCAGCTGAACGACAGTCACCTTTGCTTTTGCTGTGTCTGCAGCCAGGCTGTCCAAGTCACCACTAAGCTGTACCTGGTTCTGCCATCACTGTCTGTCAGCAGCATTGATATCATTCTTCTCAATGCCTTTGTTTTGTTTCAAGTCCCAACCTAGCGCATGCCATCTGTCCCCATTCCTCTGCCGCCTCTTCCTTGATCTTGGCACGTGACTTGCATGACACGCAGATATGGAAGGTCACAGCCCGGCCTCTGCTCAGAGCCCAGACCTTGCTTCTCTGCTTGGCGTGGCATCCTCCCATGCTATGGACACTACAGCATCTCTGAATACAGCTCCAACTCATATACACACACATGCTGAAAGAATGCTCAACACTGTCCAAGGTCTGCTTTCTGCTGTTGGGTTCCCATGTTGCCATGACATTAATCACACACAGCTATTCCTGCTCAACCACCATGACATCAGGCAACTGCTCTGGAGCTTTTACTTTGCTGTGAAATGGATTCAGTACACCTCTCAAGCATTGACACCGCCAGGACAGACTGTGGCGCACTACTCTGGGTGAACAAGCTTGGGGTATGCATGCTCAACATCACCGTCTTTGACGTCAATGTGTGACTGATCTCACAAAGGTCGATATTGCTGTCACAGGCCTGTCACATCTCTCAAGCCATCTTGCCAGCACAGACAGCAGAACTTCCCCACGCCTCAGCAATGAGGCATGTAGACCTATCATTGCTGGTCTTCACTTCCCCAACCAAGATATGAGTCCCAGCCAAGACATGGGCCAAGCTCCAGCAGAGCAACAATCTCCAGAACTTGCCAGCATGCCATCACCTCTCAGACCGCAGGCCTTCAGGTTTGTCAATGTTCACCCCTACTTCAGCGGTGTCCACACAGCCAGGGATGCTGTTCAGTCAGAAAACTTAGCAGCATTGAGATTTCCAAACAGGCTGGGAGAGGATGAGGCTGCTCAACCAGACAATCGTAGCTAGCATGCTATGTCCCCATGGATGTGCAATTTAGCTCAAAAGGTGGGTGACACGATAGACCAGATGACAATCAGCATTGGCAACCCTCAAACTAGGGTCACAAAAACCTGACTGTTGTTGGGTCACATTCAAGGCCTCTTTTGTTGCTGTGAGGTTCTCATCAGTTGCTGATACTTGCAGTGAGTGTAACTGTGGGAGTCATCTGCTTGCTTGAAAGTGCATGCATATTGCAATCTTGCCGTGCAATGTATATGTGTATGCCTCAGGCGTAAGCGGTGTTGAGGCAGGGTGTTGTTGGGGTGGGGATGGCAATGTCTGACAATGCCTTGACTGGCAAGAAAATGAATGCAAGCACTTCATTAGCAGATGCAGCATATACACTTGGCCTGGTACACCTCTCGATCACCAGCTGTCCCTGCTCTGCTGGTCATGATACAGCTACATCACAAGCAGCTGCCTGAACAGAATGATTTTGTCTTTTTTTTGGAGAGACAGGGCAACTGGAGTGGGTCAGAAATTGCAGACAGCAGCAGCCGGAAGAGAGCTGGACAAGGAAGTAGCTCTAGACAGTAAGAGCAGACAAGAGTATGTTGACAGTAGGTAGTGGCTCTAAAATAGAGTTTTGGCAGATTTTGAAGAAGAACTAGCTTTACTCTTAGTGTTCAAAATTAGCTGTATTTTTAGCAAACAAAATTAGCTCTATTTTCAGCACTAAAATTTAGCTCTAAAAACTTGATTGGCAATGGCAGCAGTGGTTGGTTTCTGATGTCACCTGCTTATGCATATGACGTTGCCAGACAGCAATTACGATAGCAACAATGGCAATATATTGGTTTTTTTGGTCAGAAAGCAACGCAGAGGACCAAGGCTTTAGGCTAACAATTCAGCAAGATAAATTGAAGGGTCAAGGGCACACAACCTGGCCCACTGCTCTGAGTGGCACATGCGTCTAAGCCAGGTCTGAAGGCGATACTGCATGATGGCACTGTTGTCACAAAGCAAAATGTAGCAGACAGTTAGCCACAAGGGAGTCTGTCTACACACAGTGTGGCACTGATCTATTGCCAACAGAAATGCTACTTTTTCTCAAGCGTCAACGCCAGGATAGGTGGTGTTAAGGAATATACATTCTTATGGACCCTCAAATCACAGATGAAATACTCTGTCAAAAAGCGCCAACAGTCAATTATCAATCCATCACAATGCATATCGCTGGTTTGAGTGCCATAACAAACCAGACAGGTTTGTGAACAATCAAACCAGGCTGTCTGCTGCTTTTAGCCAGTACAACAGGTTTTATGCATTGCACTGTCTATGCATGCTGAGTTCTCAATATGTGGTAGCCTCATGGTCAGAGCTGACCTTGAGGCCAAGCGGGACCCCAGGCGCCATCAAGGCCAGCATGCTGATTGCCAGCTTCCAAGCGGTGCTGCTCTCCTCCAATGTTACCCTGACACTTTGGGCACGGTGCTCTTTGCATGAGACCCCCACACTCACCAACAGCATACGGATAACCACAAATACATATGTAATACCCACCAGCCCTGATTTCATTCCCCATAGCCCCAATCACACCCTGTAACTCCTTGTTAGAGAGCCTTCCCTCGTTCTGGGCGTCAGTTTGGGACATGTACTCTCCAAGCCGCAGTGACACTGCCATACAAGATGCAAATGACTCAAATGAAGCGCACACGGGCAATCGCATGTGACTGGACTCAGGGAGCAATTCTGGCTGCTGGATCCTTCTGCTGAACTCTTCTGATATGGTCTCAGTTGCTGTGGGCAAGGTGAGCTTGTTAGTCACCCTAGCAAGAAAAGTCCTAATGCTGGTTTCTGACAGCATCCTCATAAATTGTTCCAGCCAGTCCTGGAATGCGCTCCGGTCCGCACCTTTCTCAATGCGGAATGCCTTGACCAGCCTGCCAACATCGACATATTGCTGTGCTCCAAAGAAAGGTATGGCAAGCTCTACCCCAGAAAAGTTCTCAAGGTGATCCGCTACATCCAAAGAAGGGAAATCTTGCATGATTGCCTCTAGATGTGGTCGCCAAATTTAAATCAAGGTCTGCTGTACCTACAGATGAGTGAAAAGGACATGCACTATGACTGCACGTTTGGTCTTGCAAAGTAGAGCAGACGGATTCTTGCTTGGATTGAGCGATGACACTGAAAGAAGGAGCAAATCATACATTTGTAGAGCAGTCAAGCATAGCTTGCAGTTAGTACCTTACTGCACACTGTTGCCTTCTTGTTTGCGTCTGTCAGCGGGGTCTCATCGGCTGAGCCCACGATGACGCCCACAGTCATCAGCAAGTCCTGGCCATCACTGTGGTGCACAGCCAGTACCTGCCTCATCTGCTGCGACTCAGCTGGATCAAACGCTGCCATCATGCTGATGCACTCATGCGCACTGCCGGACAGCACACCATTGCCCACTAGCATGCAGTGTACTGCCACTGAGAAGGTGATAGGCACATGGATGCCCTTCAGCAGACACTTAGCCAGAATGCGGCCACATGCCACTTGACGTTGTTTCTGAACGTGCATTCCACTGGCTGGCAGCAGGCTTGTGCCAATTCGTCTACCAGCACTTTCGAAAAGAGCTGCTGGACTTTCACCCTTGCCAAGCTGTCTCCAGAAGATGTCAAGGACTTCCTGTAAGGGCTTATGGGCATTGTTGGGTCCCCAGCTGACCACAAAAGTCTTGCTCAGGGGAACTGCTGTGCCACTGAAAGCTGTCAGCATGTCCTTCAGGACCGTTTGCTCAGAATTCAATGGACTGCATGTGCGGGTAGCCTTGTTGAGATGTGGCGTAAGGCACCCAGATGACTGTTGAAGATGCAGAACTTGCGGTCCACAGGCGTGCTGCTTGTGTCAAGCGCAAACTTGTCTGACGAGAAAAAGTCTGACAACAGCACTGCATCCATGCTTGGTTGCTTTTCAAGGGTTGTGTCCAATAGCTGAGTGGCCAGCCTCCACGTCCCTTCAAACCAGGGGTCAGCTGCAGGCAGGTCTTGCCTGGACAGTTGAACTGCTGCATCCAATCTGGCTGCCTGCAAGGCTATCTGCCTGAGGGGTGCCAGGTGAACAGCTTTCCTGCTGCCAGCTCTAGCAGCATGGTTCCAAAAGACCAGACATCTGTTGCAGCAGGGTTCTGCTTCCAAGCATCGCTCCCTGCACATCACCACATTCCTTTTGCGCTGTCTGTGCCTGCCATAGTCTGTCTATGCTACAGATGAAGCAATTCTGCTCTATTGGAAGAAAATGGCGATGCAACAGCTGCATGCTTCTGCACTAGACATGTAGATGTGACAGACACTGACGCTTCACTAGTTTTGTAGTCACAGGTTGACATTGAGTTCACGACACTCGAGCCTGTTTGGCATGTCGACAAACATTGCAATGAAACAGCAGCATGCATGGAGGCTGACACAGCTGCTTCAGGCGCACAATAGGCGAGTGTGACTGCTGCTGACAGGTTGAGAGTGCTCTCATAAGCTCCACTGATGATGTCCTTGCTGATGCGGAAGTCAGAAAGAGCCATGTTGCCATTGTCTTGTAGCAGCACATTCTCAAGCTAGATGTCTGGATGAATGATGCCCTGCTGGTGGGTGAAGGCCAGCACCTGTGCCAGCTGGCGCATGGTCGCGCGCACTGCTGCCTTCTCCAGTGGCTGCAAAGTTTCAGCATTTTGCCTGGCAGCCTGCAAGCGCCACGCTGCAATGAGACCCTAAGTTGCCCTTGCATTTACATGCTTTTTCACTTGCTGGTGTTCCATAGCTGCTGTTTCTGCAACGGCATGTTCAGCCGACTGTTGATGTCTTACAATAACACTGGGCTTCTGCATAGGCATGTGCTTCACTGCACCATCCCACAGCTGGCAGTCACTTGAAGACATGCTGCCATCATTCCATATGTGATGTAGTTGCAGGTGCAAAGCCTGTTGCATTGAGATGCAAATAATACATGCTGCAAGGAAGCTGCACCTCGATTTGCTCAACCCATCTGCGCAGATCACCAATTGCATAGAAAGGCATCTGCAGGAAAGTGACTCGATGATCCACAAAGATGCTCTGAGAAGGGTCGGCCAGAGGGTGGCCGCGCAGCTTCACCAGCCCCTCAGCCTCCCTGATGGCCTGGCTGTCGCTCTGAATATGGGCTTCAGTGCCCATACATGCCCCTCATTGTCTTCAGCTTTGACAATGGTAGCAGCAGCAGTAAGAGTGACCCCGCAACGATGCATGAAGGTACTATGCAACACGCATGACCTAATGTGCAAAACTTACATGCATGATTAATGGGGCCTTGAGACAAGCATGCTCAATGAATGGAGAGTGCATAACACCACTGGTCAAGCGTTGTTGCCTGGCTAGCACTTCAGCTGCGCCCGTGAGCTTACTGCATGCATGCCGTTGCAACCAGACCTTGTGCATGTGGCAGGCACCCACCTGGAGTCTGTGAGCTTTCTGTTGCTGACAAACAGCTCCTTTGCAATCCCCAGGCTTAGACCACTGCCAGCTGCTGCTGCTTGCTCCAATTGCAGCTCAGGATGGTTCTGCAGCAGGTCAGGGGAAACCAGCAGCTGTGCTTGCACCTCCATCTGTGCTGCCAGCTGCGCCTTCTCTTCCAGGAGAGCAGTAATGCTCTCCTGCTCCTTGGAAGCCTCATGCTGCACACAGATCAAGTGTACTCGTGCTGTAATAAGCTGCACTTGAACCATTTTGGTGTGCACACATATACAGCTGTAATTAGCAATTTGTGACTGCCATGCTGACAGCTGCAATGCAGAACTAAATTGCATGCAACGGCATGCAGTTGATTGCTGAGGCTCCGCAGCTACATGTGCGTCATTTGTTAGCTATGCGCACATGCTTAACAGTGCGTGTTACACAATGTACATCATAGATGACGAGGCTATCCAGCTCCATGCGCGCCTGTGCCAGCTTCACAGACAATGCTTTCTGCTGGTCTTGCTGCTGAGATAAGCCTCTGATTGCTGCTTGTGCACACCTCTTCTGCTGCTTTCTGGTCTTCCTGAGCACAAGGTCAGGCATTGATACACCAGACTCGGAATTAAAGCAACAGAAGACCTGAATCCATCATCTGTACAGGCACCACCACAAAGGAGCGCATGCATGACTTACACTCTCAGCACTTGGGGCCAAAGTGAAGTATGAGCGCTGTCAGATGGGCTGCTGCAGAGACATCCAATGTGAGTGAGACAAAGCAATAGTCTAACTAAAGCTCCAGTCACTGTGTACCTGAGCAGCATCTCAGCGTGCCTCAGCTCCCTTTGAGGGTCATCCAGCCGCAGCCCTGTGGCAGCTATGTCGACAACTTGCAATGACAGCTGCAGTGAATGCTGTACAGATTCGTGCAACTCATTGAGGAGTCCTTGTTCTCTCCAAGCACACATGCAGCGCGTCTCTTGCCTTTTGGGTCTCCTCAAATGCTGTGGCAAGCTGCTGACATGGCGTGAGGTTGCTGTTGTTGTTTGCTACAAGAGTGGCAACCTCAGCAGCCGACTGAGGGACAGGGGTCAAGCCAGAAGCTGGAGCGGCAAATGACAGCAGCTCATTGTCAATTGCAAAATCTTGCAAGCTGCTCTCAAGCCGGATTTTCTGAGCCTGTCAGCATTTTTCACAGTGAGCTTTGCGCACGCTTTCTCCATTAAGGCAGTGAGCACCTTGTTGAGTCTGATCTCCACTTGCTCCTTGTTTCTCTGCAAGAATGTGATCTCCGCTTGCTCCTTGTTTCTCTGCAAGAATGCTGACCCTGCAATGCTTGGGCCAGATGCCAAAGCTGCCTGCACAATGACAGACATATGACAAGTTGGGTTCAAACCCAGTCTGGTAGGCATGTTCCATGCATTGTGTGACAGTGATTGAGACAGCATTGTGGCTTTCTGACAATACAAGCGCATTAGGTTTTGAGTAAGACCTGACGCTGAGTGACAGGAACAGTGAACTGATGCACAGTCAGCTAAGACACCTTGCATTTTGCAAACTCTTTTTTGGTACCGTGAAGGGCTCCCGACATAGCTTGCTAGCTGCATATCCAAGTCTTGCCTTGTGTCTGCGAGCTGAGCAACAGCGCACACATCTGCCACAACTACTTTCTGTATCTGCAGAAAACATTTAGCAACACTGAAACAGGCTGTAGATTCCAAACATGTCTGACATGATTAGCTGGTTGTGCCACAACCAGCATGCCAAACCGTGCATTTAAAGTGCAATTATTGCAGAGCTTGTTGCAAAGACTTTAGACAGTCTTCAGTGCAAGCATGACCACTGCAGCGAAGCATTCTTTGCAATTGTAACATGCTTATGTAAGGGCGCATCAACGGTAATTGCGGTTTCAGACCGTTGATGACGATTACTGACGTTTAGCGTAGCTACGTGCTGACATCATGGAAAGTGCCTAGTACCTCACTCAGGTGTCTGGAGGCTGTCACCACAGCTTCTTTCTGAGGGGCAATGCGCTGCAGCATACTCACCAGCACCTTCCCTTTGTTCTCAGCAGAGGGGCATGTGAGCACTTCCACCGCTTAAGCATGCCTCCTGTAAAGCAGTGGCCTGTGTCGTTGATTGCTATACAGTCTAGGGAGTGCCTGCACAAGCCCCCAACAGGCACATTTGGGCAGACAAGAGACCTTTTCTTTTGTTGAAAAGCTAGACCGGCTGAGGTACTTACACCTGTCACCCTGTTTTTCTTCCTGGCCATTGTTGTCCTTGTTGTCATTAGGACAGCTGACATTGTCCCCATCATTGCCATGTCTGGATTCTGGCTCTGTCAGCACTGTTGTTCTGCCAAGACCTGCTGCTTCTGCTACACCCAAAGCTGACTGCAGGCTTCCATGCAGCCAGCATCTGGAGTGATTGATATGTTCCAGCCAGCGATACCAGACATTCTCGTTAGAGAAGGAAAGCCAAATGGCTGGTTCACCAGGCACAACATGCTGGCATGTATCCTGCAATGTACATCATGTCAGACAAACTAGCTTACAATGCACGATGTCACTAGGCAGTGCTTGCATGCCAAGGCTTGCAAGCAATGAGGAATCTCTGTCTCGTCTCTTAGCTTAGTGCGTTTATAAGAGGAGCAATCAATGCTTTGGATTTGAGTGCCAGGTACAGCATACAGCCAGGTGCAGCATACAGCCAGGTACAGCATACAGCCAGGTACAGCATACAGCCAGGTATAGCATACAGCCGGGTGCAGCATACAGCCAGGTGCAGCATACAGCCAGGTGCAGCATACAGCCAGGTACAGCATACAGCCAGGTACAGCATACAGCCAGGTGCAAATGATTGGGGGCAAAGCTCGCACCTGACGGCTTATTTGGAGTGTTAAGCATGACTTTGATCTTGTACTCTTTATGATAACAGTTCCTGCATGAACGCCAATAACAGTGGCTCTGATGACATAAACATTACTTGTTTGATGCACCTGTTGCATGCCTTTGCAAGGTCGCAAACTATGGTATAAATGCCATCAAGGTGTTCATGCACATGGCAGTCTACAGCTGGATCAGTGATGCATAATGCTATAGATAGTCATGGGGCACTTTGTCAGCAAATGCATACATTGAGTGTGATAGACATCTCTGAAACCTTACTTGAGAGCCACATACCCTGGAAGATATGCTGAGTTCTGATCTGCAGTTGTACCCATACCAATCGCCCGCACCATGTCAGAGCAACCTTGCTTTGAAGTCACCAATGGATGTCCAGATTGTGATGTCATCCAGAAGAAATGTGCCTGTTGAACGGTTCAAGCAACAAACAGAGATCACGTTGAGTTGCAGGCATGGTTGCAAGCTGTCGTACAAGCATACGTGCATTTACAGCTGCATACAGCACTGCATACGTCACGCCTCTGTTGTTTGCCAGCCAGGAGGCGACCTCTGCATGACCTTTTGCACAAGCAATATCAACAGCAGTCATTCCGTGCAGCAGTTGGTCCAATCGTTTGCAACCAACAATTCTGTACACAAGGAGAGATGCAAACAAGACAATTAATCAACAAAGCCTTTGCGGAGATCCACCCAAGGGCAGGATAGTACTACTGCAGACAGGTTCACGACAGAATCAACACTTGAGGAAAGCAGCACAGCCATGACAATGACGCAGCCTTTGGACCGACCTTGCTGTTTGTAGAACACTGATCTGCTCCTTCATACATCAGTAACTGCACCATGCCCAGATGGCCTCCTTTGCAAGCGAGCATGAGGGCATCATAGCCTCCCCTAGCCTGCACAGGAAGTGTTGATGTCATGGTTGATATGTTTCACAGGGTGCCAACGCTTAGACATCAAATGTTAGTTCATTACATACAGAAACAGTGATCTGCATGCATGACATATGCATGGCGCAACCATGTGCAACCTCTATCTGTGGTCTTGCGCATGCCATGCGCACCAATTGCATTGCAGCAACAGCATGTACCAAGACACGGCTCAAGGGGAAGCAACAGCAGTTCCAGGTGACTAGTCAGTCCTGGTTGATTGACAAATTGGTGGCTCGTTCATGCTTACATGATCTTTGAGAGCCAAGTCAGCTCCTGTGCACAAAACCCAAAAAACTCTGCTACACTTACATGATCATTTGTTGCTGCACACAGCAGAGCAGGGGTGCTGTCCTGCAACAGATCAGAGCAGTGATCACACCGTTGTCACGAGTCCCTTCATTTGCACCTCACAACAGCTAGAGCTTTGATATGCAATGCAACACAGGGACTCACGTTGTGAAGCCCAGAATAGACGATTCCGCGTCCACGACCGTTCACGTCCGCCGCTTTGTGCAGGCACTTCTTTACCGCGGCAAGGTTCCCAGAAGCCGTGCCAACAGCTTTGGCAATTTTATACGCAACTACTCGAAGGTCGAAATGGCGTCATAAACCCCAGCACATAAGAAGACGTTACGCGATCAAGCTACATATTTACTGTTGACACACTCTGGGAGCTATGACACTATGTCGGCAACCATGGCTGTGACAACCGGTTCAATAAAACTTCTCACAAAAGTGCTGGTATTGGTCCCGCGACACACGACAGGGCGCAGGGAAGAACCAGTCGTTTGCTCACAGCGACGGTTGGCAGATAGGGTTACGCAGATCGACGCGTCGGTTCGGTGGGCTGAAGCCGCAAGGTGAGCATGCTAACACAGCCTCACAGGTCCTGTCTCAGCTGAACCAGTGGCTGCAACTGCACAGTAAGGATGCTGATAGGCACTCATTTTATTGTCACTAGTAGTTGCTGACAATGGGTGCAGCTGAAAGGCGAGCATGTAGCCACTTAGTGTGACTCACAGCAGTAGTGATGATATAGTTGGCATGCAATTCGTTGCGCAAGTGATTGCAGCTTCAAGGCAGGCACATTGAATATCAGTCAGAGGAGTAGTCTCAGCAGTGATTGCAAGGTGAGCATGCTGACAATCACTCTGAATGCTGTCAACACTGCATGCTGCCAGTGGCCATGGCTGCAAGACAAACATGTTGGTGGGTGATTGAAGCAATAATATATTTGCAAGGCAATACTATTTCATGTCACACATCATACTGCAATGCTTTTGGGCAGCAATGTGCTTGGCTGGATGTGATGGCTCACCGACACATATCAGGCTTACACGCCGTATTGCTGACGTGCACCTCATTAGTCAATACATGAAATCACATGTCAGCTCTAAAGCAGATCATATCAGATCTGCAACAATCACCCATGTCATGTTGACGTTCCATTTGGGATCTGCTACAGACATTTGGTCTGTCACACTGGACATGCGCTCTCATTTTCACACTTGCAGTGTTGACACTAGTACAATGTTGTGTACATTGCAATGTTACTAGGCAATGCTTTGACTGACTGGTCACGCTGGGTAATTGCTCTGTTCTCACATTTGCAGTGCTGACAAACAGTATCGCGGGTGAACACACTGCAATGCTTGCTGGACAACACTGTGACACACTGCAATGCTAACGGGCACTTTCATAGTCTCACCAACTGCAGTGCTGTGGAATCAAAATGTGACTGGCCCAGTAACTGGCAAGGTGAGTGTCTTATCCTCATATAATGCAATGCTAACAAACAATGCCAAGGTCTTGCCAAGTGCAACGCCAGTGCACAGTGCTTTCACTTGCTGGACAAGCAAGGAGCTTTTGTTGACAAGCACCTTTAGCAATGTGGCAGACTCAAGCTGCTGGAGGTACAACGCAGTGCACGCACCAGCCTTCTATGTTGACTCAGTAGCTAGATAAGAGTACACAAACATTTTGTGGCAATTTACTTGCTGAAAATGCCACACTGGTGGAAGCGATCAAGTGCATAAGCAAGCTATCACAGCATGCAAATCAAGTCGACTCAGTCTAGCATATGTGACATGCATATTGCATCACATGCAGCCCAAGTCAGCTCATTCCACCTGAGAACAGTGCACGTCCTGCCATAACCACAAGTCATGCCTTGTGATAGTCTGACTGCATCATAGCACTCTATGCTGTGCAACGCTGCTCAGCTGTCAGAGAGTTGCTCAGAGGTTCAGCATTTGTCAGCTGCTGGCGATGTTTGTGCTATTGATTACTTTCAATGCTCACTGGTCAAATACAATAGCTGATGTCATGGCTTATGACTGCAGGTGTGTGCTACAATGATGAAACAGCTCTGTCAGAGCCTTGCATGCTCAGGAGTATCAGCATCTGCTGACTACACGGCTGTTGCAGCAAAGTGCGGTCTGACAGGTGAGCTTTGCATTGGCTTGTGGCTGCTCTACAATCTATGAAGTTCCCAAGTGCAGTGCGTTCAGCTGATGATTGAGCATAGCTCATGTTGCACAATGGTACATGCCGTCAAAGGCGCTGGCATGCATCCAGGCTGTTGTACATATATTTGGATGTCAGATCAAGATCACAAATGACAACGCTGAACTATGTTGCAGGTCACATCAGCTGCAAGTCTTGCACTTGAGGCAACACAAGCACGTGATTGACCTGTGTGCAACGTCTGTCGTGCCACATATGGCTCACAAGTGTGCCAGCGCTGTTTGATGCATAGTCGAAGTGCACATTGGGCAGACAATTAGCTGTAGAGCACACCTGGAGAATAGCTCAGAATGTCATTTTGGAGCGTGACATGCTATCATTGGTCGCAGCAAACGCTGCTGCATGGGCCTGAGCTTCTGCATGAGTGCTTGTTGCATTCGGCCTATCACGTGGACGGGTTTCGACTCAGCACTCCTGCCAGATCGGAGGCCATCAATTTTTATGTGCTCCATTTCATGCAGTTAGGGCTACTTGCCATCCTGACAGCCAGCAGATGCGCCGCTTTGACCCTGAGGTCTTGCAGAGGCGTCAGGGCTGAAGCTGCAGCACAGTTTGATAGAGTACGGCTTGCTTGACAATTTCCTGGCTGTGCGAGCGATTATGCCGCTGTTGGAGCAAGCACAAAGAAGCTGATGTGCAGAGCTTCAGCCCATTTTGGCAAGAAGTGAACGCCAGAAAGCAGCTGTGCTGCGCGTACTGACCGTTAGCAGTGCCTTACGGTATCGGTTGGTTCAAACAATGATCTGCTAACAGTATTAGTGCTGTCAACTCGACTCACCACAAACACAGCTCGTTACACCCACGTCCTGCCGACAGCAGATTGTGAGCAAAGGAGACAGCTGGTAAAGCTGTCGATATTGGACTATCAGGATTTGAAAAACATACAACGTCTTGAACTGTCGAGCGCTGATCTGTGCTATAAAATTGTCCGCTTTAACAGGTGACAACGCTGTCTTGTCGGTGAACTTCATTGCAGCAGGTTCACCCTAGGCCTGGTCGGCAAGAAAAGTACTTGGTGATATTCCGTCTCAAGCAAGGATATGTTGGTGTGAAGCATCGAGCAAGTTTACTTCGTGCTTTTGTCTGCTGTCCGAAAGGGCATACACATACGCCTATGCAACTCACACAGCGGGGTCTTGTTGGTGACAACACCATGCATAGCTGCACCCGACCGCCGGTGACGAAGAAGTCCAAGAGGCTGTGTTCACACCAGCTCGCACCGATCAGGCGCTGCAATTGGTGGCTGACGGTAGGTTCTGAGAGACCGAGAGTGCGCATTTACAATTGCTCAAGAGCGTTTGATGCTTCGCAGGCGACTGAACAAGCTCAATCCAAAACAGCCCTGCTGCTCAAGGTACCTCGCGATGCGCTAGACTTCCTCGAGGGCTTGGCAAAGCAGCCCCAGGAAGAGCTGGAGGTAAGCATTTTCAGTATTGGTTGATGTACGACCAGGGTCCCAACCAATAACAAGTCCATCAGTACGCTGCCGTGGTCTGCTGACAGTGTTGCTGGCCTTGCAGAAGCTCAGTTTTTCGGCTTTGCAGCAGCACGTCTGCAAGAGGCTGGACCTCAAGAAGACTACAAAAGAATTCTGTGATGGCGTCTGGGCTGCCTCATCCCTCATGCCTGCTTTTCAGATCAGTCTGCACAAATGGTAACGTTGCCAAGCTGATGCTCTGCAGTCACCTGTACAACTTGCTGCTGGCCGGCACTTTGTGCATGATCATGCTGAGCGGATTTGTGTTGCGCAGGAATTCGACCGGCTGTGCCAAGCTGCACTTGTGCAGCTTCATGCCAGGGACACGTCACTTCAGCAGCAGGACAGCGCGCTGCGTGAACACATGAGCATGCAGGAGATCCTTGCTGCTCTGAAAGGAGATGGAGAACTGGTGAGTGTATGCCTTGTGGCTTCGCCTGGCACAACATATGGATTTGATTGAGGCTTTGTGGCCGACCGACGGAGCCTGCCCTGTACTGATCACTTATGTCCTGTACACAAGCTTGATGCCCAGCATTGTAGCACAGGTGAGAGCCCGCCAGGATGCTGCCCCGTCAGCTGATGAGGGCACACATGCCCCTGCTAAGCTGCTGCCGCTGTTGCAACTGGTAAGATGGCAGCATCTCATTGCTGGCACAGCTTGGTCCCTTGCATTTGCCTTTCGGCATGGGCGCTGATGGTGTGGTTGACCCTGCAGGCTGCAACACCACTTCAATCAGAGATCAGAGCTCAAAGGGCCTTGTGTAAGAAGATGGAGTTGTCCGCAGCAGCGAATGCCGGCTTGGCTCAGGTGCAGTTAGATGATGCATTTTGAGCATGTTGTGTATGCAGCCAGGCCAGGCGCGACATATGTGCAGCCCACCATGGGTCCACTGCCAATCAGAGGCACCAATGTCTCTGACCACCACCAGCACTTCTCAACCTCCAACATTTCCTGGTCAACACGTCATGGGCACAGTGGACAAAGCCAGCAGGGCGATGTTTCATCCTGCTGATTTGGCAGTTGTCGGCCCATGTGTTTACAGCACGGACAATATGTTAGGGCTTGTACTCATGCTTTTGGCCTTGCCACAGCAAGCAGGCAGCAACATGCATTGCTTTTCCCATCTCACCCCGTTCCCTGCAAACAAACAGAGGGCCACGCTGTGACAGCAGGATGTAGTGCTGCCTTGATAACTCATCAATAAATAGCGTGTGCTTGTATACTGTCTGCATCTGGTCCGTGGCACACACTTGTGGTGAGCCTTGGTAAAAAGAGTCAAGGTGTTGAAGGCATATCTCTCTGTGTGGCACAGGCAGAGTTGGAGAAGGCACAGGCGGAGACTATTGCAGCTGCTAAGGATGCGCAGAGAGCGCGAGCTGCGATGCAAGCCGTGCAACAGCTCCGAAGTTCAGGTGTGCTTTTAAACACAGTCTGCCTTGAACATAGGATGATACACCATCTCTCGCAACCAGAGCCCACACTATTTTGCTGCCTGGTGGCAATGTCAGTCTTGTGACACATATCGCCTTGTGTGGAGAGCATTGCGGTTGCCCTGTCCTGGTTGTGACGTTGCAGGTGCATGTGCCCAATGCTTCACCTTAACTGTCACCCAATGCCTGATAGGGCAAATGCAGCAGACACCTTTACAACCCTGTTGGTTGCTGAATGTGCAGGGGCAGCAGAATGTAGTGATTGCTGACCTCAAACAACAGCTGCAGCGCGCAGCAGCCAAATTGTCTGCCTCCCACCAGAGGTCTGCCTGGGAGCGTTCTTCCTTTTTACAGCAACTAGTGATGGAGCATCGCAAGACTCAGTGCCTTGCTCTGGAGGTTGCAAGCAAGAGCAGACAAGTGATAGAGATTGATGCCAAGCGCCACAAGGTTGCCCAGGTACTGGTCTTGAATCTGTCTTGCGTTTGCGCGTGATCAGCCTGACATGTGCCGCTATGGGATCATTTCATTCTGGCTTGGATCAAAGAACAATGTCGGGGGCAGAAGCTTGCTCATTATTGGGTCAAGAATGGCTCCAATATTTTGCCACCAAACTTGTTGTGCCTGCGACTATGTAGCAAGGCATATGGGGGACACTTTGTTTGCTTTCTAATGGTCACCGTGTATGCTAGATTTGCTGTGCTGCTGCAGGCGCTGAAGAGTCAAGCTGGCACAGCTCTTATGCTGCAAAAGCAGCTGTCTGCTGAAGAGATGAAAACAGAGGGCTTGGCTTGGGCGCTTCAGCGAGTTGCCAGTGTGCTGGATGCTGCACAGGCAGACGCCAAATTACTCCAGGCTGCAAATGAAGACTTGCTGAGTCAGCTGCACAGCAGGGATGCTGAGGTGGCTGACCTGAGGAGGACCATTGCAGACCTGAGATTGGCAGCTGCACGCCCCACCACCCGCCTGGAGACAGAGGTGACCTTTCTGCTGTCACACCTGTTGACCATGACACCCATGCTGGGACTCTGCCAGCCTTGACACTTAGCAGTCAGTGAGTGCATGTAGGCCCTTTGCATAAGTACATATCATGTGTACCGTATCCATATGACAGCTCCATGGTCACACCGTGCAGTTTTTGTAGCCCTCTGCTGTTGAGTATGATACAGTTGCACCAGTAGCCTGTCCTGTTTCAGCTTTACACACCCATCTGCAGAGTCCTCCATCAGTGACAAAATGCTTGGAAGGGTGACAGCAGCTGTCATCTTTGGACTGCGCTGGCAGCTTTCCATTGGCCGTGCTTACGATTGACATTGTGACCAGACAGATGCCATTGTCAGCCTGGCATCTTCCTCTTTATGCATGCCCTTTTTGCCAGAGTATAGTCAGGCATTGCAGCAACAACTGTTTGGTATGTCATGTTCAGAATAAGATGTGCTTTGCTCACATGTGCAGGCGGCCATACAGGCGGCAATGGCAGAGAAGGACGCCTACATCTCGCGTTGTCAGGCATGGTATGCTTCAGACATTCAGTCGCTCCAAGCCCGCCACACTGCCGTTCTGGCTGCCACAGAAGACAGCCACCAAGCCAGTTTGGCAGCAGCCTTTGAGCAGCAGCAAGCTGACGCTGAGAAAGCAGCCACCATTGTGCAAAAGCTGAAGGTTCAGCATAAGCTGCTTGTGCGCCTGGTTCGCTCTGACAAGCAAGCTGAGTGTGATCGGGTGCAGTCCAAACTGAGGGTGGCTCAGGCCAAGGTGGACCACCTGCAGCAAGCGCTAGATGCCAAGCGCCATGAGGCTGAGCAAGCCCCACTCCAGCTGCACTCCAAGGTATGCTCAATGCAAGACCATGCTGCACAGCAGGAAACTGTACGCTGACAGCTGCACCTTGTGTTTGTTGACCATGATTCCTGATAGGCAGAAGCATGCGACAAGATGCTGTCAAGAGTCTTGGTTGACAGCCTTGTTGACTGTAAATGTGAGGCACAACTGGATTGCTGACATCTGCTGCAGGTGTCGCCAAATACAGCTTTGGAGGCTGCGTCCAAGCAGCTGGCCCGGAATCTGGCGGTGCCACAATATGCCTGTAAGTTTGCTATGCTCTCCCGTCTTCTTTGTATGCTGTACATTGCTGTTTCTGGCTGCAGACCATTTTATGGACCTGTCTTCCACCTGTAAGTAAGCAACACCGTGGGTCCCAGCATATATGCCGTAAACATATTAGTAGTGAGGCAGTAGTGATGAGTGATAGGAATTTCAGGGCATACACTACCATTAGATCGTGTACCAATGAGTATGGCATGTAGCAAACACTGCTCATGCTGCTGATGCTGCTCTTTCATCAGTACAATGTCCCTAAATTAGTAGTTCAACTCAAAAACCTGTCCTACTCATGGTCCACCAGTGATGTGAGGCTGGGCTGTGACATTGTTTGCAGGTCAGGTTGAGAAGAGCAGAGCACAAGAGCTGGGTGCCCAGTTGAGACAGCTGCTCAGTGCACCTCAGACTGGTTGCACCTGGCAGCGCACCACTTCAGCAGCAGAAGCTGCCGTGTCATCTGGCCCCCTATCACACCCCATCAGCTCATCCCCTCACGCACTTGCCTTGTCAACAAAAGTCTCCAGGTAGTCAGCACTCATGGAGACCATATAGTATACTGAATGGTAACACATTGCATCCAATGGCCAATCCAGCCACATCATCACGTCAGCAAGTCATGACAGAACTCTATCAAGCATGACATGGACCCTTTTCAGCATTGACCTCTGAGGTGTGGATGTGCTTGCCACCTTGTGCTCAAGTGTTGTTGTAGCACATGCAAACTGATGCTCATTGTGAAAGTGACTGACATTGAAAGGGTGCATGTTGTCCTGCAGCCACCTGGGTAGGTCTGAGAGGATGGCAAGCTCAATCCAAAAGGGCGCCACAGGCAGCACATTCCTGCAGCAGGCACAGAGCAGCCATGGCATGCAGGGCCAGCTCAGGATGTCCTGCTCAAATTCAGCTGCACAGCAAATGCTCTCTGCTCGCATCCCCTACCCAGCCCCCCAGCAGCATTCTGCCGCCACTCAGTAGGCGCTGCACAACAAATCATGCACGCCCTGCATTCTGTCTCTGCACCTGCCAATTCGTTGCCCCTGGGTCAATCAGCAGTACACTCAGCAGTAAGCACCTTGCTTGCAGCATCATGCTTCTCTTGTTTAAGAATGTCCGCTGCTCTGCAAACCACGGTATGGTGCAGTGTACAGATCCTGCCGATGCTGGTCAAGACATGGTCATATGCAATGTACAAGATGCTGATGCAGTGCATCATGTTGGTTTCTGGTGGGTTTGGCATGGCCCAGACGTAGCCGTCACTAGAGTAACAGCAAACGGGTATGCAGGAGGAGTAGTGAGGGGCCATCTGGCAGGCCAGTCTGCAACCCTGCCAAAGCATTGGGGCAGGTCCTACAGGGCCAAGGACCCTTCAAGATCCTGCAAAGGGCAGTCGATCCTGCAGCCGCCCCACAACCCCAGGTATGCATGCACTTCTCTCTCATTGCTGCTACTTACATAATGCCTCCAGCTGTGTATGGCAGACACATCAATTTGTATTCAGCTACCGGGGGAACAATGCATGCAAAGCCTTTGATCCATGGATAGTTGGGTCAGCACATGATGCTGTATGTAATCTGTGCAGGCTTTGAACAGGTGTGGAACGCAGCCACCTCAGCAGGCAGCCAGGGAGCCTGAGAAGCGCAGTGTGAAGCATGGTTTGGATGCTCAAGCAAGGAGCAAGAGCAGCAGCTCAGCAGATACTGCAAGCCAGGCCAAGCTCGTTCTGGGCACAAGCCTGCAGCTCAGAAGTAGTAGTGAGCCGCCCCTTCAGCGCAGGCAACTCAACCTACCACAGCAGATCAGGTCTGAACACAGCCTGGTATTTTTGTGTCAAAGTCTGCAAGCCAAGCTTTCACCACTTGTCATGGTCAAGACTCTGCATTTCTGCTGCATTTGCCTGGACTTGTCAGCTGCAGTCAAACATCAGGTCACTTGTACACCATCGTAGTGAGTTGTATAACACTGCATCCTGGAGCCAGTCATGTAGAGTATCTCAAGGGAACTCTATTCAATGTGGCATGGATCATGCCTGCTTTCAGCTGCATCGACCTATGCAGTGAAGTGTGCTGTTTGGCAAGCGTACAGTCCCCAATCTGACACCCCCTGACAGCCCCCCTCACCTCATTCCCCACGCACAGGTGTCGTTAAACAAAGCCTCCAGGAATCAGTACCGTTCACTACTGTGTCAGCAACTGGAACACATGCTTTGGCTTTTCTGGCAACAAACAAGGGCATTTGTCCAAAGTCAGATTCATCTACAGTACTCCATGTCCAAAAACCAGACCAGACTATTACCGGTCATGCAGCCGCTGTTCAACTGTGAGAGTTTTCTGAGCTGTCTTTATGGTTGGGCTTGCCTTGTCCAGCACCAGCTGCTTGGCATCAGGCGCGTTTTAGGTGCTTCAGAGTGGGACGAGCATATTTCCGCTTTTGGCAAGCGCACACTGGTATGTTTTGTGAAAATGATCAAATCTGAGCGGGTGCATGATGTCCTGCATTCACCTGGGTAGGTCTGAAAGGCTGCAATGCAGAAGCCAAGAGGGTGCCACTGCTTTCCTCCAGCAGGTGCAGAGCAGCCATGGCATGGAGGGCCAGCCTAGGGGGCAGGTACTACACGGCCAGGCACCCTGCAAGATCCTGCGCAGGCCGGTGGGTCCTACAGCCCCAGCCCCCCCACAGCCCCAGGTATGCATCTACTACCTTGTCATTGCTGCCATTCACACATCGCCGCCAGCTGTGTATTATGACACAGCAACATGCGTTCAGCTACCAAGGATGTGAGGTTGCATTTACCAGTCGCTAGGGAGAAAGCTTTCAAGATGACCCACCACTTGCGTTACACCCCAAGTATGAAAAATAGCCATATCTATGTGATTGATGAAGTTTTGCATTGTGACTCTCAGGATCCTTGCATCAGCTGTAGTCAATTTGCACACACACTTGCATGACCCTATCCTGAGCTACCACACCCGGCAGTGCTGCAACAACAGCATCCTGTCTGCAGCTTGGAAAGTGTCAGGTACATTCGTGACACAACAGAGCAGCTTCTGACATTTGTTTACAAGGGTACTCAACCAGAAACAACTTTAATGAAGCAGATCCTGATGACGACATACCTATAAGCTTTCAGCCTTGCTCTGTGGCATATAATGCTGTGCCTGAGCTTGGGGTATTGTTGCAGGAGGCTGCAATGGCGACACCACTGTCCAGCTCAAAGGCAGCTCAGATGCCTGCCACAAACAATGAAGCGCTGAGCATGCTGGCCAGGACAGTGCTTCCTGGAGCAGGGCCCCCTGCAGTGCACAACTAGGGCTGCCAAGGGCTGTGCGCCTGAGGTTGCCGAGGAGCAGGTGGTGACTCCTGACAGGCTGGAGTCGCCTTCCAGCTTTCAAGATGGCTGGGATGAGCCGGCTGAACGTGTGCTGGTGGGTTCTGCTTTCTCACTCACGGGTTCTTTGCAGTGCTTTTGTGCTGTCCTGCACTTTTCTGTCACATGTGCTGGGCTTGGCCTGAGTGAGAGCATGTACGCCCAATGTAAGTGGCCAAAAGCACACTGGAACAGCTGCAGTGTAGCAACACCTGTGCTTTTACGCCAGGACTTCTGAACAGTCATATCTGGCTCCCGCACCCGAGAGTGCAAGTCAGACTGTTGGGCCAATTGTGGGTGAGAGGATGAAGGAATGAAGGGCTAAATCAAACATTGGTTGTGTCAACAATTGGTTGTCTTCAAGGAAGCATGATGACTAGTGCTGATTGTTGTGACAAGCCCAAAGCCTGCAGCAGACCCATTGCAGTGTTCTCTGTGTCAACTGCAGAACATGGAGGGAAAGCTTACAGATGAGTGGGTCTTCATTCTTCCTGACAAGAAAGGGGTGAAGCGAACACATGGCCCGGTGCGCAAGGCCCACTTGGCTTTCTTCTTTGATGAACACGCGTTGAAGAACAAGGTTCTTGTTCATGTGACACAAGGCTTTGCCCAGGCCAGGCATTTGGCAGACTATCTGGAAGACTGGAAGGACAAGTCCAGTCTTGCTGGTGGGTCCACACTTGCCTGTATGACCCTTCTGTGGCATTTTGGATTCCTTGGACTTGGGCTGAATTGCTGACCTCTAGTGGCATGCACTTCTGCTGTGTTCCATACTGTCATTTGGGTTGCAGGCCATGAGAAGCTGTACCCAGACGTGTGGGCAGAGAAGCTGGAAACTCGAGACCCCACGGCCTTGAAGTCAAGGGTGAAGCAGTACCCCCATGGCGACTCAGCACTGCAGATGCCCTGATGCCATCTTCCATGACTTGCTGGCGTCTTTCAAGCAGCGATAGGTCTGTGATGCAAAGCAGGCATGTGCAAATGTTGTGCAGTCAAGGTGGGCCTTGTCCAACAGCTGCTGAAGTCGGCCACAGCTGATTTTGTGCTGGGTTCAGAGTTTTGTATGGCATTGCTGTCAAAGTTGACATTTGGCCAGGCATATATTTCGAGTAAAGAATGCATATAGCCCCCTGGACCCGCCTGGGCTGCCCTGCCATGGCATCTACAAACTTATTGTGGGTGCAGGCCATCGCTTGCTCATGAGCGCAGACATTCCCGGTGATTGTGAAGCTCTTTCTGTACAACTCATTGCCATGGAGGATTCCAGCTGCAGGCAGCATGTGGACACACATGTAAGTATGTTATGCACTGTAGCCACCCTGACGACGTGATCTGCCTTTTTAGTGTCATGGTCATCATACACATTGCTGCCTATACACGCTCTTTCAGCCAGGGTAGCTGTCTCATAGCAGTTGGAGGCATCAGATTGCGGTTGTGGTCACACTGTCCGAAGGCACATACACAGTCAACCTTCTCTCGAAGTAAACAACTATGTTGGTTGCAGGCCGTCACCAAACACCATGCTGATTTACACAGAAGTGAACAGCGACCTTGAAGCTAGTCACAAACAATCAACCATTGCTTGTGAGTTCATCACAAATGGGGTGTCCAGTCAGTGGTTATACAAACCATATCTGATATAGTTGCAGAAGCCCCTATCATGCGGTAGGTCTGTGATGCAAACCAAAGCCGCATGCCAGTGTGTTGCAGTTGAGGCGGGCCTTGTCCAACAGGACAGCTGCCGTACATTCGGCCCCAGCTGTTTTTGTGCTGCCATTGGGTTCACAGTTTTGTATGGCTCCCCTGTCATGGCGTCTGACGGCATGCACTGCTGTCAACCTTTTCAAGCTGTTTTGCATTGAGTGCAGGCCATCCTCTTGCTCATGAAGGAGGAATTGCCGCAAACTCGAAGCGCTTTCTGATCAACCAATCATGTCAGTCACTGCAAAGTGTACATGATTGGGTGTGCAGAAATCGCTTCGAGGTTGCTGGCAGTTTCCCTTCATGAGCAAGAGGATGGCCTGCACACTATGAAGTGACTAAGGGCAAGCAACATGTGGTTGCATATGTAAGTACACTATGCACTGCACCCCCCTTGACAGCTACAGGATCTGCCTCATTAGTGATCGTGGTCATCATGCATATAGTACTGTCTATGCATGCCCTTTCAGCCGGCCCTTTGCGCAGGTCAGAGCAGTTGGATGCATCTGACTGCTGTTTTCGCCTTGGTACGGTGTCGTGAAAATGTTTACACTTGCTCTTGATATTCTCCCAAATAGTATGTTGACTGCAGGCCCTCGCTAATCACCATGCTAACAAGCGCGGACAAACACGCATACACAGCGACCATGAAGCTAGGTTCACACACACACACAGTCACTGCTCATGAGTGTGTCACAATTGACAAGGTGAGTGCAGTGCATGGTTCGTAAATATGCTATACAATGCACCCACCTTGAGTAAGGGGCAGGGTACTTGGTATAACAAAACCTAGCTCAACAAAACACCATCTTGTGTGCACAGCATCTGACACCTACCAGGCATTGCATGGAGGATTCAGTCACCATGCAGCAAATTTGACTAGCGAACTTGAGAAAAGCTTAGCCTTGCTTTGATTCTGGATGCAGGCGAGCTAGGACTGCATGTTTAATTTGAGGAGCAGCCAACAGAAGTGGCAGCCAGCAATCAATGTCAGCAGCTCCTTGCCCAAGAAGTCAACAGCGCAACCTGCATCGCTTTACTCCCGGTGTTCGCCGGCCGGTGCACAAGCCTGTCTGCAGATGCGCATGATGCCAGTTCTGCCAGCATGATCTTCAGGGTCCCGCGTAAAATCCAGAGTTCTCTGGCCGGCTTCCGACTTTCGCCTCGGCTTGCATCAGTGGATCTTGCACCTCTTCCCGTCTGGGACTCCTTGCGGACTGCCATTGTGAGGGCTGGACACCGCCACAGTCCAAGCTGTACTGTGACTTTCGCTCAAGGTGTGCGCTGACATTCGAAAGTGCACAGCTTGTGAAGTTCAGAATTGCAATTGATACCTGTTGCTTCACTGGTGTGCAGCAGCACCCATTCAGAGCATGTGATAATCAGGCTTGCAGTTGACCATATGTGTTTGCAATGCCATTGTCTGTGTGTAAGTTTGAAATTTAGACTTGTATTTGGCACTTGTTGCCAGACTGGCAGCACTTGGTCATGGTCAGTTGTCCAATTTTGCAACTCACAAATCAGCTTGCAAGGCAGTCACTGGCATTGCCCTCTCTTTGTGCCTAGCACATAAAGCGCGCACTCTTACGACGCTGAGTCATTGCCCGCACACTGAAGCACCGCCGTCCTTGCTCGACAAGTTTGTTATTTTCTGGGCGTCTGCATCTGACACGAAGCACAGGCTGCAAGCAGGCTGTCCCAATCAGTTTCGAGCAAAATTTGCCTGCCCTTGAACAGAGGATGTACTCTTTCTTTGTGGCCAAGTGCAGGCACAATTGTGGACATGATGGTGTCACAACACCAGCCAAAGAAATGTCAGCCAGCAATGAATGCCAGCAGCTCCTTACCCAAGAAGAGACACAGCGCAACCTGCATCGCGTTACTCCCGGTGTTCGCCGGCCGGTGCACAAGCCTATCTGCAGATGCGCATGATGCCAGTTCTGCCAGCATGATCTTCAGGGTCCCGCGTGAAATCCAGAGTTCTCTGGCCGGCCCCTGACTTTCACCTCAGCTTGCATCAGTAGATCTAGCAGCTCATCTCAACTTGGACTACTTGCTTTCCTAAAGGCTGCCTTTGTGAGGGCTCGACACCGCCACGGTTCAAGCTGTACAGTGACTTCGGCTAAAGGTGAGCACTGACATGTACCAATACACAGTATGTGAAGATCAGACTTGCAGTTGACACCTGATGCTTCACTGGGTTCTGGCAGCACCCATTCACAGTGCGTCAAGAGCAGACTTGCAGCTGACATTTGTTGCTTAGTAGGGGTCCGTCACAGCTGGACTGTACGTGTTTGCAATGCCAGTGCTTGCATTTGGCACTTGTTGCTAGACTTGGTCACTGGCAGTTGTTCATGTTTGCAATGCAATTGACAAATCAGCTTGTCAAGGCAGGCACGTGCATCACCGTTCTTGCTCAACATCGTGCTGTTCTGGGCACACTGCATCTGACACAGCACACAGGGTGCCCCAGTCACTTCTTGGCAAGATCGGCCAGTTTTGTGACCAAAGTTTTATGCCTTTCTTTGTTGCCTATTGCAGGCGCAGCTATGGCGACACAATCAGTGTCCAACACCAGCCAAAGAAGTGTTTGCTGGCGTGGCCCTCAGTGACTTGCCTGTTCTAGCAGATTATTGTTGTGGGACATGTTGTTGGCCAAAGCATAAAATGAAAGCAGACATTTTGACACACGTCACATGTACTGCTTACCTGGAGGTTAGTTGTGTGTCAATGGCATTGTTGACTAGTCTAACCACATGTGTACCTGGTCCAGAATCTCCTGGGTATGCAAGGGCTCAGAGAGCGTACAAGGCAACTCAAGGAACGATAAGCTAAAACTCAGCAAGTTTGGAGCAATGTTATAATACCATATTCAGTATGTACATGACTCATCATGAGCTGGAAAGCGTTATAATTATTGTTGTGATTATATATTCAGTATGTACAATGTCATAGATCATACATTGCACATCCGATAGGTACCCATGTCACGGTCGTGTGCACATGTGAAAGCTTGTGAAGTCTTCTTGCTTCAACTTTTGAGCTTGTGCAACAACATTATTAGCACTAACACTGTGTTTGTTGTTGTGGTGCTAATAGTGCCCCACTGCACAAAGGAACTGGGTCCCAGTGCATACCACAGGCATGTGGGAGCAATGAGCAGGACTGATGCTAGCAAGAGCCCAAGGGCTGAAACGACTTTGCTCCAAGGTAAACCTGCAGAGCGAAATATGTTCACTCAATTTGCTTTCTTTGCCGTGAAAGGGACCTTTTGGATTGTGTACCGAGTGAACATCCCTGCACACAGAAAGCCATCACTGCTAAGCCATCCGGCAAATCTTCCCAAGCTAACTTATTGAGCTCACCTCAAGAAGCAGACTGCATATGCAAGAACTTCAACTCCTGCAGAATGGCTGTCATGACTTTGTCATACGATGGCGGTGATGATGGTTGTGGATCTGCAGAAACACCAGCTTCTCTTTCACTGAATGGAGTGCAACATGATGTGAACACGGGTAAGTCAGCATGTACAAGCTGAAGGCATGCTTACTTGGTGCTTGCCTAGACTGGCTTCTGCTAGAAGCTAACTTAAAGTTTGAATTCAAAGTTTGAATCTGTAGAGACTAGGCTTGCATTGAACATGTACAGCCCCGATCCTGTATATGCATGCTAGACACACATGCTGGCAAAGATGGGTGTACCTGCTGCTTGCTGTTTTGCAGTTACCTTCAGTGCACTCTCTTTGACACATGTGCATGCTGACGTGCTCTGAAATGCAAACAGCAATCCCACAGACAAGCACGAGGGTCTAGATGAGCACGAAAGCAACCCTGCTGCACAGCTTCTTTTACTTGCTGGACAATGGACAAGGGGTACACAGAATCTTGTCAATATCCAGCCATTGAGAAACTGACAGTAATAAGCATGTACTCTGCTCAGCACTATGCAGATTTATACAGATCAGCCAGTAGTCAGCTTTCAAAACTAGGCTTTTTCCTGAACATGCAGATGCATTGCAACCACAAGACATTTTCTATGAGCTAACATATAACTTCATGTCAACTGGAAGTCAAGTGGGAACATGCACAATAAATGTACATGAGACCTTGCTCACGACGATTCTCAAGCTGTGCTCAGTGTTTGCCAGACTATGCCACACCGTAAGCACGGAAGCTTGTCAATGCCCAGCATAGACACAGCTGACAATAAAGAGCATGAACTCTGCTCAACAGTACGCAGATTTATACACAAGTAAATAGATCAGGCAGTAGTCAGCTTTCAAAAATGTGCTACTTTTTAAAACATTGCAACCATGACACATTCCTAGAATGTATAGTGCAAACCAGCTGAATGCCCTTACAATGAGACTACGATTCCAAGAAAAGGATGCTCCCTACAGTGGAGGTAGCAAGAGCGAGCAGATGGTGGCAATAGAGAGCAATGCCCACCTCCTTGCTGAGCTCGCAAGAGAAGGTTCTTCTCCTCACGCAGAGCTACTGCTTCCTTGTGCAGCTGCTCCAGCTGGGTGCGTAGAAAGCTGACCTTACCCCCGTCTGCAGCCTGCTCTGCCGTTACAAGCGATGCCTCCAGGTCTGGAACCTTCTGTGTGACATCCGCAATTAGCTGGTACACCCTCGACTTGAGTCTGACTTGACATGCCGCAGGAAAGACGGTGTCAAGGAAGAAACAGATATTTGGCGTACAAGAGGAGTCTGACAACATGGCTGACCTGAATGTGCAGTGTCAATAAGGGTGTGGCAGTCAATAGGGTTGCAGTCGCGGCAGTGTCCCGTTGCAATACCCAGTTTCTGCTCTGTGTTGACTCCAACAGTGCAAGGGCACTTGTACCTCGCTCTTGCTACCTCCACTGTAGGGAGCATCCTTTTCTTGGAATCGTAGTCTCATTGTAAGGGCATTCAGCTGGTTTGCACTATACATTCTAGGAATGTGTCATGGTTGCAATGTTTTAAAAAGTAGCACATTTTTGAAAGCTGACTACTGCCTGATCTATTTACTTGTGTATAAATCTGCGTACTGTTGAGCAGAGTTCATGCTCTTTATTGTCAGCTGTGTCTATGCTGGGCATTGACAAGCTTCCGTGCTTACGGTGTGGCATAGTCTGGCAAACTGAGCACAGCTTGAGAATCGTCGTGAGCAAGGTCTCATGTACATTTATTGTGCATGTTCCCACTTGACTTCCAGTTGACATGAAGTTATATGTTAGCTCATAGAAAATGTCTTGTGGTTGCAATGCATCTGCATGTTCAGGAAAAAGCCTAGTTTTGAAAGCTGACTACTGGCTGATCTGTATAAATCTGCATAGTGCTGAGCAGAGTACATGCTTATTACTGTCAGTTTCTCAATGGCTGGATATTGACAAGATTCTGTGTACCCCTTGTCCATTGTCCAGCAAGTAAAAGAAGCTGTGCAGCAGGGTTGCTTTCGTGCTCATCTAGACCCTCGTGCTTGTCTGTGGGATTGCTGTTTGCATTTCAGAGCACGTCAGCATGCACATGTGTCAAAGAGAGTGCACTGAAGGTAACTGCAAAACAGCAAGCAGCAGGTACACCCATCTTTGCCAGCATGTGTGTCTAGCATGCATATACAGGATCGGGGCTGTACATGTTCAATGCAAGCCTAGTCTCTACAGATTCAAACTTTGAATTCAAACTTTAAGTTAGCTTCTAGCAAAAGCCAGTCTAGGCAAGCACCAAGTAAGCATGCCTTCAGCTTGTACATGCTGACTTACCCGTGTTCACATCATGTTGCACTCCATTCAGTGAAAGAGAAGCTGGTGTTTCTGCAGATCCACAACCATCATCACCGCCATCGTATGACAAAGTCATGACAGCCATTCTGCAGGAGTTGAAGTTCTTGCATATGCAGTCTGCTTCTTGAGGTGAGCTCAATAAGTTAGCTTGGGAAGATTTGCCGGATGGCTTAGCAGTGATGGCTTTCTGTGTGCAGGGATGTTCACTCGGTACACAATCCAAAAGGTCCCTTTCACGGCAAAGAAAGCAAATTGAGTGAACATATTTCGCTCTGCAGGTTTACCTTGGAGCAAAGTCGTTTCAGCCCTTGGGCTCTTGCTAGCATCAGTCCTGCTCATTGCTCCCACATGCCTGTGGTATGCACTGGGACCCAGTTCCTTTGTGCAGTGGGGCACTATTAGCACCACAACAACAAACATAGTGCAGCTACTGTTAACAATCATTTCAAGTTGTTGGCAAGGGACAACCCACTGTGGTTGCCTATTGCTGTTCTAGGCCGTGTGCAGGTAGCAACAATATTAGAGCGTCATGGCTACGAGGTCACTAAGCATATTCCTGCTGGTGACGTTGTAGTCAATGAGGGTGATATGTATGGAAATTCATCTCAGCAAGTGTAAAACCTGTCTCTGCGTGGCCTATGTATGTGCTTCAGCATATCCTCGAGAGCTCTGTTGTTATTCATATTGCAGTGTGTTACACGTCAATAAGAGAATTGCCGTAGAAGTGTCTGTCATACTCAGTGTTCTTGTCCTTGGCAAACTGCTTCGCCAGCCAACAACTATGACCCCAAGTGCACGGGTGTATATGTCTTGGAGGACTAACAGACAAACTACTGTTCATGCATATTGCTCCTGGCAAAAACCAGATAACAACCACATTTGATGAAGCTAATACAGGCGAAGCAAGTCGGTCTGAAAATGCCGGCAAAGTGTGCAAATGCCGGTAGGGATGTGGCCCTGAATTATATTTGGCTAAAATCCATTGGATATGTTATGTTACATTATATCTAATGTAGCTGTCCGTATAATTGGCCTTCTGACAAGGAGTCAAATATATACTCAAAAATAACATGGCCAAAAATGGCTGTTTTCGATCACTGTAAGCACTCCTGAGTGATGTGCACCCATGTCAATGACTGCTGGGCTCTAACACGACATGCAAGCAAGCAGTATGAGCACACTAAACAGCCTCTACAACTCATATATACACATCATCATCTTCGTGCTGATGCTGCTGCTGCTGTACCTGCTCTTCTTCCTCCCTTTTCTGCTCACACAAGGCTGCCACATCCAACTCAAAGAGGTCCTGCTGGTTGCCCTTGTTCTCAATGGTTTAGGGTTTAAGGTTTAGTAAAGTTTTAGTAAATCCTAAAACCTCAACTTTTGAAACTCAGTCCACAGTTCCTCAGGACAGCCAGTTGGCGTGGAGGAGCCGGTTGTATCAAGGCCAGGGAGACCCCAGGCACTGCACAGGGCCATGTACAACGTTCGCAGCGCTTGTTTGCTGCAGTTTACAGCGCAAATTGGCCAAAACAGCAAAGTCGCTCCAATTTCAAAAGTCCAGCGTACATTATATATATATATATATGTCACGAATAAGGCGGTTTTCCTGAATACGGTGTATATATAGTATATTACTTATACGGTGGATGTGTTATATACGCGAACTGGGTTGTTCAATTTCGCTTGTTGACTTCTACGCATATCCACCTGACGAACTGCAGATATCCACTGGTTATGATGTGAGTTGTCACGTTTGCCGATGCTTTTGATAAGATGTTCAGTTGCAATATGCGCTCAGGTAGAGTGCCAGTCGACAACTCAGAGATCTTGGCCATGTTCCGTTTGCAGTACAATGGCGAAGGCGCCACACGCACGTTAGCAGACAATGACTCGTGAGTTTGGTTTCGTCATTACACAAGCAATCTGCAGACTGGACAGCCTTCAGAACACATGACTTGAGTAAGGGACTGATCGCTAGCGTATGTTTTGGATTTCTGAGCTGACAAGCTTAGCAAATTGGTAATCTTGGGCGTATAGCGCTCAATACAGTGTACAGTTCAGTACGACAATTCAATGCAGCGTATGGTGCAGCTCTGACTTGAAGCAAAGTCTAACCTTGCTGTCAGTAACATGTAAGTAATGTGCAGTGTCCGAAATTGAGGCCTCAGGCTTACAGCGTGGTTGGAAGCTGCAGTCACCAGCTGGTGACTAACAGGCGATCGCCTGTTAGTCACGACCAGGATGCGCATTTTCAGCGACTCTTTCAGACTTGAGACGCCGTGACATCCAAGGCCAGAATGAGTGGCAGTCAAACAAGTGTACCGACGAACACATCAACAGCCAGTGTGAAAGTAGGACAACACTACAGATTCCGAAGCAAATGTTTCGCATGTGATAACAAACTTAGAGAAAATTGGCAGGCGGGCATTCTGCAGCTCCTCCATTTTTTCCCCACACACCTGCAGACCCTGTTACAGTAGCTTGGAAGAAATTTTATGCTGTGACACCATTTAAAAACGAGTTGGCGTTGGCACATGGCAATCATAGTATTATATGACAAAGCATTGAATGTTGTTCTGTGGCCAACCAAAACAAGGGAATGAAAACACTGAGAAAGATGAAACTGATGGAGAATCAGTCAGCTATCCTTGCACTATTAACAGCCAGCATCCATTACTGTGAAACAACCTTTGCTGCCGAAGGAGCACAATCCATGCCTTACCGTGTAATGAGGCTGATCAGTTCAAGTCTACATCATGGTACAAATGGGAGCGGGAGGTGCTGTTGTCAAGACCATTCATTAATCGAGCATCTCCATTGGCATGCCCGTTTTCCTGACCATGGGCAGCCAAGTCATCACTCTTGGGTTCCCATATACTGACAAGGCCTTGGTTGGCGGTCTCCCTCTCATCAACCCATTGTGGCGTTTCCAAATGTCTTGAAGACACTGCCAGTTCTGTTTCGATAGCAGGCTTGACATCGGCAGACTGGTCATGGACAAAGCGCTTCCAGTACCAATGCCGCTTGAAGATATTTGGTACCTCCTCTATAGGTATACCCTTTGTCTCGGGAAACAGGAAGAAGACAAATAGCGTCCCAGCAACACAAAACAAGCCGAAGAAAAGGAAGATGCCCCACTGCACACCACCATTGTCAGGTTTAGCACTTTGCAATGTGCGTGCATGTGCTGAAGTGTTGTTGTCAAGCCAGCAAAGGTGCAATGCTCGACCCACAAACACGTATAATGATGAAACAAGAACACAAAGATGTTTCTGACATGCAGAGTATCAAGGACATGCCAGTCCCACATCACAGTGACTGCAAGTTTGCATTGGCTAACCAGTCAAACAAGCTGTAAGCCCACCTGCCAAGTCCATTACTTGCAAGTAAGTACATGAGGTACGCAACATCAAAGCAGTGTTACCTTCATGGCACACAGCATACTGAGATATGTCTGTCCGATGATAAAGCTGAATAGCAAGTTGACCAGCGTCGCAATGCCCTGCCCGGCTGAGCGAGTTTCCAGAGGCTGAATTTCCGATGGATACAACCAACCCAGCGGACCCCCTGTCAATTGCAACAACTGCTGATCAATGCCCAGCCTCAACCGTAACATTTATTGTGCATCACTGACAGCCAGGCTGATGCTTGAACCAAAGTGCACATGTTGAACTAATTGGCAAAAGCTACAGCTCTGATGTAGCATGCAGCCTTATGATTTGCAGCTTAGATATCAATATCAAACTGGCAAGCTGGCAGACAGATGCACATGAACAAGCATCCTGACAGATGTCAGTGAAGATTCATGCAGGCCAGGATTCAACCCCAAAGTGACACAGCCGCTTGTACCTCCAGTGCTGAGGAAAACAGCAAGTCTACAAGGAGCAAGGAGCTTACATGACCAGGCGTAGGCTGCAATATAAATGCAGACAAAGACCAGAACGAACCAGGCAACCCAGGGCTCATTGACATGGCCCTCCTGCCCTACCCCTGCCTGGGCGAGCACTATAGCAATGATGACTAGACACACTGTCATCTGTATACCACCTGCAGCACTTTGTCCAGGGGTGTGAAGCACCCTAAGAAGATGTTGAGTTGTAACCAGCAGGCATGCAAGGCAGGTTTGCAACCAATGTTGAAGTTGCTAAGGCAATACATCATTCAAATGCTGCTTAATCGAAAACAGTTTCTGAATGAGGGCGCTCAAGAGCCCTGACGGCTTCCAGGACACACATAGGCAGCATGGTTCAGAAAACTTGCCTTCAATGAAAAGGATTCTCCGACCATACTTGTCGGCAACATGGAATGAGACATAGGTTGCTATGTGGTTGACGATGCCAGTCACAATGGTGGCCCCCAGGGCCGCACCCTGACCCACCCCAAGACTGACAAACAGCTGTGGAGCATAGAAGATGATGGTGTTGATGCCACTCCACTGCTGGAAGAAGGTGCTGGCTATTGCCAAAACCAGCTGTGGCCGATACCTTCGAGTCATGATTGTCTTCCAAGGGTTTTGGACCTGGAATTCATACAGGAGCTCAAGTGAGGAGACGCAGCTGTTGTAAAGTTGAGCACTCTGTCACGTATGTCCTGCTGCATAGGTGATGCCACTGTCAAGAGCACATGGCATTGCTGGTGAAAACATCTGTGCCTTGCAAGGCAAGCGCTACCGCAATATGATCTGCAATTTTGCTGGCGAGTGTGTATACAATTGCTGCAATGATTGCATGTGATGGCTACCAGCTTGGCAGCCATCTAGGCCTCATCCATTGCTCACACACAAAAGCTCACACACAAAAGCAACAACAAGAACAAGCAGGCAGGAACATCATGCCAGGTGGCAGCGAGCATAACACCTTGTTGGACTCTTCGCAAGCATCACAGATGTCATTGAACTCCTCCTCAACTTCCATGGTGCCCCTAATCTTTTGCAGCACCTGCATAGCCACACATTGATAACATACGTGTTACTGCACCCCCTGCCCCCCCCCCCCCCCCACTCAGCCCCAGTCCCCCAGAAAGCTTGTGTTTGCATGACTGCACTTCCATAGTCACGTGTTACTCAGCAGCTGCAGCCTTCTTGGTGTGAGCACAATGTAAAACACCAAGGAAGGATTGCCCGCTGACTACCAGTTCAACAAACACTAAAAGTCCTGCATTGGCCCAAACAACAGGGAACAAGGTGAAAATTCTAAGTGTTTACTAATGGAAGACACTGCCATAAACTCTATTGCAGAGCCTGCATGGCGGATCATGCGCTTGCAACAAGTGTGCTGTTGAAGACGCGTAACTTCATGCAGCCTTGATAGGAACAAGACAGCAACAGACAGGGATACTTGCTGTTACCAACAAGATGAGGAAGCAGGGACAAGTGTCTCACTCTGCGCCCTTCCTCTTTATGTCCTCGTTCAATCAGACTGTTTGGTGTGTCTGGCAAGAAGATGCCGCCAAAGGTCAGGACGATAGCTGGCATCCCTGCCAGTGCCAGGGACACACGCCATCCCCAAGGGTCAATACGTGAAGTCCCAATGTTGATGGCTTGTGCAACAAAGACGCCCAGCGTCAACACAATCTGAAAAATCTGATTCAGGCGGCCTCTGATTTGCGCAGGCGCCATCTCAGAATTGTACAATGTGACTGCCACACTTGCAAAAGCCACTGCAACTCCCAGAAGCACCCTGCCGATGATTAGCATGGAGATGTGGGATGCTGCTGCCAGGATGATCACGCCGAGGTCAAACAAGAGCCCAGCCACAAGCATTGTAAACTTTCTGCCCTTATGCCGCGTGAGGTAGGCTCCAGGCAGGGCTGCTGCAGCGCCCGCAATGAAGAGACTGGAGGTGAACCATGCCAGGCCTTGGTTGTCATACTGACAGAATGGGTTTGTAGGTTTGTTTGGGTTCTCTACAAGTGTCGATGTCCCTGCTGCGACGCTTGGGAAGAATTGCCTGAGAAATCCAGGCATGGACACAACTCCTCCAGTGATACCATTGTCGTATCCAAACAAGGCTCCACCACTAGCAGCTACAATACAGGCGACAATGACATAGGTTGTGACAACGCCGTTGTAAACCTTCACTGGCCCGGTGGGGGCCATGCCTCCGCCTGCCATGGTGTCTAGCTGTGTTTGGAAGAGTGCCAGGCAACTGGTTCATGCACACCTTGCCCCTGCAGAATGCAGCTGACCATATTCAGACAGCCAGACCTGCTAGGCCAGCGAACAGACAGCAAACAAGGACTGCATTGCAGACAGCGCCATTGCTACTAGTACCACTTGATAGGCAGAGTTTATAAACAACTCTGCATGTTGCACAGATACACAATTTGCGGATGTTCTTGGACTGTAAACCAGGTGTTGTTAGGGGTACTTGCTATGGCTTCAACAGCTTGACCAATGCAGAATCTTTTCGTTCGTCGTCAACATCTAGCCATGCTCGCACCTTGCCCAACTTTTCCCGTGAGAAACCTCTATGCCCAGCCAAACGCGTATGCTGGGGTCCTAAGTTTGAGTTGACAGCCTGCAGCTCAGCACCGGACCGTCAGAATACCTGCTGGGCCGTCACGGGTAGCAAACACTGTAAGCAAGTCGGACCTTGATGTCGACTGACAAGCTGAAGATATGGCACTGGCTCGGAAGAGCTAACGATCTACTTGAGCTCGACGGATGCGGAATATAGGCCTCAACGCGGTCAGTGCAAACAACTACACGAGCGTTTCCTGTACAAGACGCCAGAAGTTCGCACGTTTGGAAGTCACGTTGATTTGCATGTCAGAGCGCTCCGGTCAGAGCTGCCAGTGGTTGCGTTCATCAGCGGTAGAATACGAAGCGTCGTCGCCTTCGTTGGGTTGATCAAACTGTGGAAGCGATGCCCGAGATCATGTTATGCAGAGCTGCATGTACAGTACATACCAAATCCGTGTCGTCGAGCTACTGTTTGTACATCGAAAAGGCAACTTCGGTCTGGGTACAAGGTGGGTTCAATTCTCGGCGACATACGCCCCTGCACTGCGAAACCTACCGGTCGCAACGATCAACACCATCTACAGTGGCTATTTTCACACCGCAAGCTTGAGACGGAACCAATATCGATGCCCGATGCTTCATCACGCAACGCCTGCATCGAACGCCTAAAGCCGCGTGCTTAGAACGTAACGCTCATAGCTCAGATCAAATAGCGCGATAGCAACACAGCCACTCTTCAACTGGACTGTATGGGCCTCAGGTATGTATCAGCAAACTGTCAAAATCTGTTGGGCACTGTTATGTTCAGTCTGAACAATTGTGCAGACAGCTCAAGGCTGACCACCTGAAACGCACTGGAGATCGTGCTTTACAGCATGGCAACTTCCGAGAAGCGTACCAAAGGCAAGTCCCAGGCGAATATGATATTAAGTCTATGCCCAGCGACTGCACTAAAGTGAAAGAAAGAAGAAAAGAAAAGAAAGAAAGAAAAGAAAAGTTACACCGTTAGGCATCATAACGGGAGCCTCAGACCTAGAGGCAGCCCAAGGCTGCACTGAACACAAATGGTTTTTTTCAGGTACTCAGATGCTATAGACCTTGGACACGGCAGCAAAACTGGCCTTCACAAGCTGTATGGCAATCGCTCTCTGGCATACATCAAAGCACAGCGCTACCAGGAAGCAATAGCAGATGCTGAAAGGTGCATCGAGCTGGCACCGCAGTGGCCCAAAGGCTATTGGCGCCTTGGGATAGCCCTATTGGGTCTTAAGCTGACTGTCAAAGCTATCCAAGCGTTTGCTGATTGTTGGCGCCTAGATCACAGTAAGGTCCCCTCTACTTGTCAGTTTTCCTGGTACTGCTGAAGTTGCTACCTGGCAGCAGGGTGCAGATGTCACTGGACCAACTTTTTACATGCATACTAGATCGTGAGGCTTTGCCAGGTCAGCTGTGGCTGCTTGGCACATGTCTGCAGGTGCAGGTGCACTTTATGAGGTCCAACACACCTGTGCAGTTGCAAGTCCATGTCTGGTGCACGGTGCACTGGCTGTGTCATACATGGCATCATTTCTGGATGTTTTGACAAAATGACATGTGCTGACTTGCAGGCAGCTCAGATACTGAAAAACAGCTGCGTGAAGCCGTTCAGAAGACAACCACTGACCAGCTAGGCTCGGGCATGATGGCACTTCTTTGCACCGCTGAGCAGCAGGTCAGCTGTTTGCTGTTGCAAATCTTTCTGCATCACACAGCCTTATTAGCTTGCTCAACTCTCTGTTGCCTCAACGAGAGTAAGAGCAAGGTGCCAAATGGCATTCAGCTGCAAGTCGACGTTGCAATGTAGACGCATTTGCAGATGTGTCTTTATTCTCAGGAACCCACCATGTTAGCTCATGACAAGACTCATTATCTCTGCTCGCTTTGTGCATTTAAACGCTTTTCAAGCTGTGGTTGGAGCCATTTATACACTGCAGCAATAACTGTGATTGATGCAGCATCAGTGAAAGCACCTGCTGATAAATTTGCAGCAAGTGAACACCAGTGACAGCACTGGCTGACATATTTGCAGCAAGTCATCGAGCCTGCTAAATTTGAAGCGGTTGGGGAAGATGAGCAGCATGAGGCTTGGCATCGGCACCTGTCATCAGAGGTAGACGGGCAGCGCCAGGTTGAGGTGTACAGGAGGCGCTACCTGCAATGGCTCAAGCAGCCAATGGTGCCATGCACAGCTTACAGTCAGCGGGCTTGCATGTACCTGCAGGCCAAATGCTATCTGCAGGTAATGCACCACATGCTCATGCAGATGCTGCTGTTGTGACCAGATGTCCTGCAACACTGTCAACAGGCAATACGCACTGAACAAAATGTATGCAGCCTTGCAGCTTGCACATGGAAGGATGTGCAAGTGAACTTGATATGTGATCGGCAAGGCTTATCTTGTGTTGTAGTTGCATGGGTTAATTTGCAGGCATTGGGTTGGGAGTGTCAATACTGAGGCTGTTGATTGCTGCTTGGGACTGTTCAGTATGCTTTTGTACACGTTGGTAAGCAAATTGAGTATGACTTGTTGCAGGCAAGGTGGGATGCTCAGCAGGCGGTTGATTTGCTGGCCGCACAACTCAAGGTGCAAATCTATTCTGTATCGTGCTTCCTTGTTTTGCATGACTGCAATCATGACTTCCTGAGTCTCCTTCTTTTTGTGGTATGTTGCAAGCAGGCTGCTTGATGCTTACAATGGTTTGGTGATGCAGGACCTATTGTATTCATGGTCTGTGCATGTTGCTGCCTGTCCTTTGCAGAATGCCTCAGCTGATTTGATGCCAAGTGCTGCTTGACTATAGGCTATAGGAAGCAAGCAGCCAAAAGATGGCTCCAGCAAAGCGCAGGAGATAGAAGAAGAGCTTGCAGAGGCGTACTGGCGGCTGGGCCAAGCCTATGCCACAGAGGCAAACCACCCTGATCAAGACAACTGTAGGGCGGCCAAGGTGCTGCCTAACCTATGATCACTTTGTCTTTGTATGCACCTGCAGAGTCATGTTCTGCTTCAAGCCTAGCGTTGCATGCTTTCGTACAGTCCTGCATAGTGAGTGTATCTCGTTTATTCTCAATGATCTATGCAGGCTGTATGGGGAACAAAGCTGTTGCTCTAGACACTCTTGAATGCGACAGCATGTAGATGAGTATGTAAACAACAGTTTGCCCAGCTCAGCTTCAGTTTCTGCACCACTTGTCTAGGACAGATGGTTGCTCCTGTGGTCAGAAGGTGCATGTGCAACACTCGACAGAGGTGTGCATGCCTGCAGGCCCTTTCTTGCGCCATGGATCTGGCACCAAGCAACAAGGCAGTGTGTCAGGAATTGCAGCAAGTGAAGGGCGCCCTCACCTTAGAACAGCTTGCTCAGGTGTGGCTCTGTTTGTATCTTTACCATGAACCCTTCAGTCGCTGTTGATGCAAACGTCTGTGCCTTAGTCCCGACCATGTTTGCATTTTCTGCTCAAGGGGCCTTTCTGAGTGGCTTTATAAAGCTTACTCTGGGAAGACACTGCACAAGTGGCTGTAGTACCTCCAGCACTGCAGTCAGCGCCCTGTAGTTTCATGTAGCCGGTATTGAGCACCAACATCTTGTGCAGGTGACACAGGAAGTGTACAATGAAGTAGCAATGCTGGGCTTAGTTCTGAAGACACCTTTGGCGCATGGCATTCTGGAAGTTCCTGCACAGCATGACCACATCTACAGAATGGAAGTCACTATGTGGTTTCCTCAGGTCAGGCAATTGCTGCAAGTCGCTAGCAGCTGCATGTCTAGTCGGCATGTCTAGCTTTGTCCTTTGCATGCATCTGTGGCCTTGACCCCCCATACTATATGAGGCTCCTGTGATGGATTTGCTTTACATCACTTGGATGTTGGTCAAACATTTCCCAAGGCTCCAGTCCTCCTTCCCTCCAGCCATCTCAGCACCCAGTACCTTGCAATGGCCTTTCTTGTTGCTGTGACTTCAGCCCAAATGCGTCACAATGCACTCCTGTGCAAGTCAAGCGACCAAGGGTCCTGATACCAAAGCGGTTTCTGTTGCGCAGGCCAAGCTGACAAGCTTCAAAGCGGCAGCCCGTCTGCAGCTGCGCACATGCTTGGCTGACTACCTCCACCTGCCCTCATCAGCATCACAATAGAAGGCATCAAGTCAGGGCAAAGCAGCAGCAAGCCTGCAGCACATTGTCAGCAGGAAGGCACAGTCATCAATGTTTGTTGCAAAAGCATTGCAGCAGAGCAGGGTGCGGCAGACAGCAGACCAGGAGCAGTAGCAGCAGGCCACGCAGCAGTGCAGCCGCCAGCTGTGCAGGCACCATCCAACGGTGTCACGGTTGGCTTGTGCATATACAGCTTGGTAGTGCCCAGGTGCAAGGGCAACAGCTGGCTGCAGCTCTGCAGACTGCGCCTGATACAGTTTTGACAGATGAGGAAATGAGTGCAGCCATTGGGACAGTGCATGCTGGTAGTGTACAGGCTGAGGTGGTTGATGTCACTCCTGGGCTTGCATTTGACAGTTCATCCTCAGGGCAGGCAGACAGTATTGCACCATCCCAGGAAGCAAAGTCCTCATCCCAAGACCTGATGAGGTGAGGGTGAGCTGGTACAGCAGCGGCAGAGCAATGAAGGATTTCAAGCTATAGGCATTGATATGTGTCAAGCTATAGGCACATGCGCAGCAGCATCTATTTGTCACATGTTGCCTGTCGTTGCAAGTTCTTTCCTTCGCATGTTATGAACAATTGCCCACTTGCCAAATGCAGGCTTATTGTGGGTCATTCCCAGCATAGCTGCTCATGCAGTTTCCTTTTTGTTTTGTGGTTCTAAACCCAGCAGCAACAGAGAAACGGCGTTGTTTTAGCTGAGCAAGCCATGGTGCATTTCCTGTCATGGCTGCATCTATTTGTTTGGCAGTGAGCACGCACTCGTTTTTTGTGTGCACGTCCCTGAATGCAGTGGTCACATGGTACATGGATGTGCAGGTCCCGAAGCCTAAGCTGGAGTTGATGGTGCCATACAAGGAGTACAAGCTGGTGCACAGCGATGGTAGCATACCAGAGCGCACCAAGAAGCATCCATTCTGCATGTCTCGAGTGCACTACTCTGAAACTGGTCAGATCCCTCCCTGGGCTCTTCAACACAGCACATGTGATTGTAGTGGGTTGTCCTGTGCTGTTTGCAAGACTGTTGACATGGCAGCATCCATCCAAGTCAACTCAACTGCCAGTTTGTGCTTGCGTAACTAAAAGCACTGTCTTGGCTTGCTGCTGCTGCATTCATCTGCACTGCACACGCTGTGCCATATACACATGGATTCAATCATGGGTTCTGTCAGCATTTACAGTGACTAGGCTTGCAGCATTAGCTCGTGAAGAGTGCAGTCACTTGTCTATGCTGTGGTCTTGTGCAGAGAGGGGGCAGGAGGTATGGGCCCAGCTGGCAGATGGCTCCTGCCGCTGGAGGCAGACCAGCTCAACCATCACGCTGCTGTGCCTCAAAATCCCTGCTGGCACTGCGGCTAAGCACCTGCACATCACTTTGGAGCCGTACTTCATCAGAGGTGCCCTGCAGGACCAGCTGCATTGACATTCCATTCTTTCTCTGCATGCCTACATGAGTGAGCTGGTGCTTGGTGCAGCAGATGTTGCGCACCAGATAGCTTCACATATGAGGTGCAGGTGTGACTTGCTGTTTGAGACTACTCCTTCCCCAAGCATGTCAACCCCTGTCCCCTCTGGTGCAATCCCTCGCCCATCACTTAACACATCTCTTGCACACTTCCCCCCTTCCCTCCCTCCCTACTCCGCTGTGGTCATCAGGAGAGCTTGGCAATCCAGCTTTTGTTTTGTAGCCCATGCTCGGCCACTGCACCGTGCATGCTGCTTGTTGTGCCTACTCAACAGGCAACCTGTGTGCCTCAGAGTTGTTGCACTTATGGTGATCTGGATGATGTGGTGCAGTTGTGCACCTCCAGAGTGGTGAGGTGTATCTGGAGGGCAAGCTGGAGCGAGGGATAGTGCCCGAGGAGAGCGTGTGGGGAGCATGGGGGTGGGGGTAGGGGAGGAGGGCTGCACCCTATATCTGCACAAGATGAATTTGGAGCTGCTTCGCAGGTATGTCAGCATGACGAGGCAGCAGGTGTGATGTGCTGGCGGACTGTGCCTGTGTCAAAAACAGTGATCTGCTGCTGTGGACATGTGGCACATACAAGGCGCACCAAGGAATGCTTGCGCGACACTGTTTTGCAGTGATGCATGTACAAGGTTGCAGTGGGGGCCCTGGCAGGCACAAAAGCATCAGGCTGTTTGCAATGTTTGATGCAACCGCGCACACAAAGCGGGCAGTGTCAGTAGACTAAAGTGTGGTGTCACAGCAGGCAGTGGCAGCACAGTGAGATGTGGTGGCCGCGCCTCTTCAGCCATCATGCCTCCATCCAGTGGGACGACTATGATAAAGACTACTCTGATTTGCCCCCTCAGGTCAGCATGTTTCCAAGCTATCTGATCCTACCAACCTTCAATGCTTTCCATTTGGCATTGCATGAATGGCTCTTGCAAGACTTGGCTGCGCTTGGCTGCGCATCAGGCATGACAGACTAGTCGAGCACCTGCACAAGGATCAGTACGCACTTCACATGCAGGATGTGTTCTGAGAACAAGCATACATCCTCCGTGAAAGCCAATTGAAGCCTTGATGGCACCTGTTGACTGTATATGCAGATGTAAGGTTCCTGTAAGTCCCTGCATGCTGAGTGCAGATATGTGGCGTAGGTGATGCAGCAGCACATTAGGAGGGAAGCCATACAAGACCGGGACAGGCAGCTGGAAAGCAATGAGAAGGCACAGCGAGCTAGGCTGCAGGCATGAATTCTTCTGCTTCATTTGCTGCTGTTTGCTGGAGCCAATATTGCTGAGAGCAATGTATGCATGCACATGGCAAGCTCCCTTCATCAAGTTTAGACAGCAGGCCAACCATTATTGACATACCTGTATCATGTGTTCTCAGTTCATGATTCAAAACATGCAGGCTGCATGCAAGCTGAGCTTGTCAGCTGTTCAACTATGAGAAAGGTCTAGAGTCCTTGCAGGAACGGGATGGCCAGCGCAAGCAGAGAAGACAAGCAAGGTTGCAGGTGTTGCGTTCTGCTGCCGCTCCAGAATAGTTCAGAACGCCATATGATGCCCCTGCAGTAGCATAAAGCGACATGCCAGCCCCACCACAAAAATTTGGTGCTGGCACGTCCAATTCTCAGGCCAGCCGATGAAGCTTTGCCTGCAATACTGCTGAGTACTACACTTCTGCAGTCGTGAAGACCGCAACTTCCAGAGCGACTGAGTAAATGCAATGTAAAGCCGCAGTGCATGCAATTGCGCAATAATGATTGAATTCTTGCAAATTATGTTGGTGTCTTCGTGAACCTCAATGAGTTGTTCTATTGCGATTGTGGCTCATGTGTTGAAATCAATCTGGCTTGGCAAGATGTCTGGAACCATAATATTTATAGCTTGAGTACACAACGCACAACTCCAAAACCAAAGCGGTTACTATCGATTTAATATCAATGCTTTGCACCTTACGCCTTGATGAGGACCTCGCTCCTCAGCAGGTGCAACAGCGCAAGGGCCTGTCCACAGACTTCCAGTGTCTGAAGGCAGGGGCTACTAGCCTTTATTTAGGGGGCCGACCCTGAAGTACAGGGATGGCACAGCTACCCGCAAGCATGCTAGGGGTGAGGCCAACAAAGTTGTGACAGCTGCGGCTCAGGCAGCTCGGGCAGCAGCACCTCCACCTGCCAGGCAGCCACGTGAACAATGGGACCTAGGGTCCTTTGACTGCTGCCGAGGCTCGAGCTTTCAGTGATATTATAATGGGAGAATTTGGTGCCTCAGATGGTGTATCTAGGCTTGCAGGGTTGCACCGTTTACGTGGCACTATGATACAAGTTAATATGGGTTTTCTCTGGCAGCGTATGCGCCTTCTTAACATAAAAGGCAATTGCAGACGGTGACCCCCTAGACTTTTCGCCCTGGTGGGGTTTTTCACACAAGGTTTTTGACAAACTAATGATACTATGCAAGGGCATTGTACCTTGCTGCATGTGATCAGTCTTGTTGACTGGCCGAAGCATGTAAAGTACCTTCTCTAGAGGGCCTCTGGATATACGGTTTATGATCAAAATACGCCGTATCGCACCGCCAGCCAGGTTTTGCCATTCGTTTTCATTGCTCAGCTCCGAAACCAGACGAAGTCTCCTGGTGCTCAAGTCCAGCTGTTGCTTGCGGGTTGGGGCTTGTTGCCTTTGCAAGTTATCATAGTATCTGGTAGCAGCAGACCTTGCAGTTATACAACAAACTTGCTAGTAGCCCTAGGCTAGGGACTCGCTATTCCATATCATTCTGCTTGATAAACAGCAGGACGCTTTTCACGGGGGTGTCTGGAACTTTTGCAGCTCTACTCATCGGTCCCTGGCTTCCATTGGCCATTCCATGATTCGTGACAGTGGGGGAGCCTTGCATTCATGATGTGCCCGCCATTGTTGAGCTACTCCATGGCCAGCAACATTTGCAGGGTGTTACTGCTTTTGGTCTGCAAGGTCCTCAGGCAGCCCATCCGGGGTAGTCAGCTGTACAGTACTTACCATTTGTGGTTTCGACATTATAGCAAACGTAGGCGGTATTAATATTGCCAGCTGCCAGTGTCTGGTGGACATAGGCAACGGTTTTTGCCGTTTAGGCTTGCCTCACATGGGCTGCCCATTGTCACTGGCCACTTTTCAGGTGAGAGAACGGAACCAGTTGGTCAACATGGTGCCAGAGCAGACAGGGTCTGTCTTCACTGCGGTGGTACGTCTGTAGCAGATGAGTTGCACATGCCTCATGAATGTGCAGCCTTACAGCCACTTCGGCCACAGTATGCAACTTTGTTTTCTCCAGACACTGACACCATGATCATATGTTGGGGTATTGTCAAAAGGACAAGTGTGAGCCACATTGGCGTTGCTTCAAAACTGCTGATATCACAGATGAAGACCTCACTGTTGGTTGTGATTTGTTCTTGCAGTATGGCCAGGGCGATCTGAAAACCAAAGCCATAGTTAGTGAAGCCACTGTTTTTGAGCATTGTTCTACTTGTTACAAGCTAAAGATGCAGAAGTTTTTCAACCGTCCATCCATACAGCATGTGTTGTTGCGTATGCATAAAACCGGCAAGTACTACCCTTCTGCAAAGTGGATTGCATCAGGTAATGGTCGCGGTATGAGTATAGATAGGGCAAATGCTGCTTGGTTGTTAGCTGTTTGCCCAGATGAGGTCAAAATGAACCATGTTGTGTCTGTATATTTGGGGGGGGGGTGCTGATGAGCGCTATTTTTCTGGTGACAACTTTGATGTGAAAACTGAGGAACTGCTAGCTGTGCATGAAGGTATTTTGGCTGCTGCTGACCCTAGTTTATATGCAGTTGCCAACCAGCTTGATCTTGGCATTTAGAAGCAACTTGCTGCTGAGCATGCAAACGGTGAAGATGCACTGCTGTTTGATGACTGTGCACTAGAACCTGCAGCTGAGGTGGCACAGGACTTGGTTCCTAATTGTGATGTGACTATGCATGCTGATGTTTGAAATTTGTATAGTTAGCCTACCGTGTTTTGAACGCTTCATGGTTGCATACTGTGAAATCCGTAGGTGCAAATTCTGATTTTCAGCATCTGCATAACTTCGACTTGTAACCAATTGTTTTTCTGTCCTGAATAGGTCCCAGGTAAGGCATTACATCAACTAGCCCATGCAGCTCCGCAGATTATAACTGTGACGGTGAAGCCGTAATGTTACAGTACGGTGCTAGGTAGGAGTTCTGAGGTGGTGTCATCTGTACACTCGACACTACATAGCAATACACGGCAATATGGCATGCTCGCTTCTTATGCCAGTTTCCCAAACCAAGGTGCGACACCCATGGCCGTAGCAACAGGCCTGCCTATGGTGCACCTGCACGTTATGGCATGCTGATGTTGCTTGGCTGAGTTGTTGCTGTCTCACTCGAGTCCATGCACATTACTGCAGGGTTGCAATGTGTATAAGGCGTTTCAGTCACAATGTCGTCCCGTCCGGCTACAAGCGCAAAGATGCGTCAGGCTGAGCAAGGGACCGAGGACAAACACCAAGCTGTGAGAGCGACAGTGAAGCACGTGACTGCTTTCCTGGCCGCGGGAGCAGTCTTGTTGCCCCATGCAGCAATGGCTGTTTCTGGGGGTGGAGGTATGCTCACTGAGAACCTCTGATACCCGCCTTGTTTCAGCCGCTTAATGTTGTCAACTTTTGAGCCTGCAGGGCTTGGCACTCCACACAACTATGAGGATCTGTCCAACAAGGATCTCCGTAAGAATGCATACACTAAGGCAGAATTGCGCCAGACGAACTTTAGTGGCTCAGACTTGAGCGGGGTGTCATTGTTTGGTGCACTTGCAAAGGGTGCAAACTTCAAGGGAGCAACACTTCGAGCAACAGATTTGGAGTCATGCGACCTGGAGGATGCAGACTTCACCAATGCAGTGCTTGAGGGAGCCCAGGTAACGTCATGCATGTACATTAGGCTTCAGGTGATATGCAAGCAAGTTTGCCACTTTGTCTTGCTCCTGCAATATGACCAGACTCAGCAATCAAGTAGTATATTGGCAGAGAACTTGAGTGAAGTTTGTATATGTTGCCGTTGTCAGCTGCAAGTCTTGCAGCGCTTGCATCAGCTGACATGTTCTCTTTCAGGTGACACGTGCGGGCATGAAGAATATCAAAATTACAGGCAGCGACTGGACAGATGTTGCTCTTAGGAAGGATGCACAATCAGCCCTGTGCAAAATAGCATCTGGCAAGAACCCGACAACTGGAGTAGATACTCGGGAGTCGTTGATGTGTCCAGGCTCATGATTGCAGTATACATGCTTAGATTTTAATCAATACCCATACTTCGCTCAAATGTTGTTCACTCATACGCATCAAACTTTGTCACGTTGCAAAAGTACCAGTGTTAAACTAGCTGAGTGTTTATTCTCAGACCACCTGTGTAGAAAGTAGAGCATTGGGAATTGATAAGGCAGTACATTCCTTGAATGCTCAAATGAGATGCCTGAGGTACACATGTCCATGGGGATTGCTACTCATCATGAGCGAGTATGCTCAAACCTAGACCATGTTCTTACATCTTTTGGACAAGACACAATACACTTTGATCGGTCACATACCCCTCAGTCCGCTGGACCTTGTGCATACTTCGATACTACTGCTTGCAGCTCACGTGATGCTTGTCTCAAGCTCAACTCTTACAGGAATGCGGTACACAGCGTGGCAACAGTGATGGAAAGACTCGTCATCAATATGCTAAGCTAAGCAATACATAAGGACAAATACTTAGGCCCCTGAAGAAGGCACGCTACAAAGCTACATGTTATCTGCAAACAAATCAGAGCAGCCTCACAGACAAGCTGCAGCCTGTCCTCATGGTGTTTGCAGCCAAAATGTAACCAGCCATTGTCGATCTGCCGCTGACCACAGCTGACATACACGTGTCCACCAGCCAGATAAGGTGAACGGGCTTCCTAACAAGTAGCCACAACCCTCAAAACATAGTCTGTCTGGTCTTAAAAAAACACATCTACAACAGCCAGGCTGGGCAATCAAAACATATAGAGAACACCAAGTGCAGCAATCACACAGCAATGGCTGCTGTTACAGGTTGAGGTAAGGCAGTAAGCTGCAAACCATCCTCAGGGGACAGTATTTTTGCACTGGAGTCAGCATGAGCCACAGCTGCAGCTCGCTTTGCCTCATCTGCAAAATCAAACTTGTGCACCAAAGTGCTCATGACAACAGCCTGGAGAGTGGTAGTACATGCCAACCCACTCCACAACCCTGCTACACCCAGCTGCCCAGGGAAAGCCAGCAGCACTGCCAATGGTAACCCTATGCACCAGTATGTAACCAGGTTCACGCCAGCGCCTGCACCCAGCAGCAGAAACGCATGTACCTATATTCATTGTCAAGTCATCATCAGCAATCAGTAAAAAGCAGCTATCACCCAGCAGCAACAGGGGCAAATGCATAATGGCAAGACCTCACGAGGTAGCTATACCAAGCACACTTGCAAGCTGTGCTGTGATGCTGACCGGATGCTGTGCTGTGATGCTGACGGATGCTGTGCTGTGATGCTGACGAGATGCTGTGCTGTGATGCTGATGGGATGCTGACTGGACACAATGGGGGACCACGCTGTGCCTCAGCAGTGGCTCACTGTGCATTGGGACTTGCAAAACAAGAATCTGAACAAGCTGAGTACACCCACCCTTGGCTTGCTGACCACAACCTCGCACAACTCCAGACATGCAGGCATTCATGCCATCCCCAATCAGCATATACGCCACAATCGGAATGACGCGCTGCGTGCCATCAATGACAGCTGGGTCTGATGTGATGACGAGGGGCAGCACCCGATGGAGGGATGCCAGTAGGATTGCAATGCCAGCCATGAGGCTAAGGGCCAAAACTGCCACGCTCCTGAGCTGCAAGCCTTGCTGCTGCAGGCCGGCCGGCCCCCAACTCATTGGACACCCTCACACTTGCAGCACCTGTACTCAATGCCCCAGGCCAGCGCTGCGACTCAGTTTTGGCAGTGTGGCATAGCAGCAGCCAATGAGGGCTCTGCAGTGTATGATGCTTGACAAGCTGCTGATTGTCGTCTGCCGCATAGCCAGGCTGACCTGGCATGCAGGACAGAACCATTGCAATTTTCTTCAGAACAATCATTCAAAAAGCCAGCAAAGTTCTGATGCAAAATCACAACCAAATGCAGATAGTGTAAAGCGAACTGTCATTGCTTTCAAAACTGTGATCACGCTTATTCTATAGGCATCTGCTACTGAAGTGCCATCAGCTGACCTGATAGTCAAAAGGGATCATGAAAGTGGTGGTCGCCACATTGACACAGATACCTACGATGTCAATGGCCACCTCTGGCTGGGGCAGTCTGCCCGCCAGCAATATGATAGCCTCAAAGCACCACCACTCCACACAGATCATTGCCTGCAGCCACAAGAGCAAGCACAGTCAAGGCCATTAGCACTAAAATGCCAACCTTGACTGGCCCTGGCATGCATCCAATTTGACGCCTGACTTGGCAGAAACACATCCAGTAAGCAGGCATTCAAGGAAGACCCAGGCACTCGCTTTACATGCACTGTCTATGTGGCAGGCAAGATCACTGTTGTCTGGTTGAGGCACTTACCAAGAGAAGGAACTGCAATCTTGAGGTAAGGCCACCAGCCTTTCAGGCACTGCGCATTCCTGCAAGGCACGCGCACAGATGTGTGATGCTGTGAGTCAAAACCAGATGCAGAATCCCCTGCCATGCACTCAGTAAAATGCTGTTACTTGCATAGGCCTCACCAGCCATGCCATGTCTGCATGTCTGTGCCTTAAGCTGCTTCTCCCTCCATCCAATGTACACGATAAGACCAACCATTGTTGTGAGCTGGGCTACATTTGCAGCCAATGCTGCGCCGTCCAGACCCCACTCAAGCCATGTAACTGTGACCAGATTGTAAGGGATTGCAAGCACAGTGGTGAGTGCTGCTATGACAGTGGAAGGGTTGATGATCCTCTGTGTCATAAGGTATCTCTTGAGGCACTCTGAGATACCAGAGAAGACCAGGCTGGTGATAACATCTGAATATAGCGGGCAGCTAGCTGACTAATGGCCGCCTGTTGTCCTGCATTCAAAAAAGCCAGGATGGGATTGCTTGCTGCTTGCTAACTGAAAGTTGTGACAAACCAGCTATCACGGCCGACTGTACAGAATGGGCATACCTAACAAGATAAGCAGCTTGCCCATCTGTGTCCAGAAAGCAATGATCAGAACGCTGGCTGCTGCCGTCACCAGCAGTGCTCGCTGCAGAATGATCCCAAGGACACTATAGTTCTTGGCTCCAAAGCTCTGCATGTGAGGACCATGCTGAAAATCTGACACCATGACTACATATAGCAAATGCTGCCATTGCAGTCTAGGCAGCAGCAACAGGATTATATGATGTACCTGTCCTGACAGGGTCTCCATTGCTGAGCACAGGCCAATCAGGATGGACAAGCCGGTCACATTGAACAGGGATGTGCCCAAAACAGCAGCAGAAAGCTCATGCTTTCCAATATGACCTATGAACGACATGCTGACTAAAGTTGCACTAAAGCTAAGAATAGCCTGAGCTGACAGTGGCACTCCCAACTTCACAAGCCTGCAAGCAAACGAGAGTGTGAGCACTGGTTCATCGTCTGAACTGTAGGCCACGACTCAAAGATACTGTACCTGAAGCATTCCTGCTTGGGCCTTTGGTACCAAGCTTCCTGATCACTATCGGTGTTAGCTTTCTGTGCCTCTGCGTCAGGGTCGACACGTGAAGGTTGACTCGAAAGAAGCGCTCGGGTCTCGAACTCGTTCAAAGACGCAGTGCTGACTCTGTCGCTTAGTTCTTCACTATCTTGTTTGCTGACTGCGATTACTTGCATAGCGATTCGTCCGACACTACAAGGATGTCCGGTGCTCACGCAATTGCTTGTCGCTGACGAAGTTATTTGCGAACTGTTGCAATTGTCAAGCAGAACAAGTTGGCAGTCTGCCGCCCTGCTAGCCTCTGAGCTTAGAACACGTAATTGTGCAGTTGGGAGAATGCAATACACGTGAGCACACGTGGAAAAATCGATGACTGAAAGGACGTTCAGTTTCAATAGCCTGCAGCAAGCTGGCGTTCATGCCGCTTGATCGAACGCTGGATAGGATGGTGAAGCGCAAGCGCTGTGCTTCTGCGAACCTGGCCGTTGCCAACAAAGCTGAGCGCTTCACCGCCAAGCTTGCGGAAGCCCTTCACCGCCAAGCCCTCGCTCCTGCACAGGTCCGCTTGCTTGCTTCGTGCAGCTTGTGATGGTTGGGCAACGCTGACATGTGATTACCTTCAGGCGGACAAAGTCGCCGCCGCTTTAGCCGAAGCTTTGCGCCAGTTGCCAGCAGGCAGTGCCATACAACAGAGCCTGCAGGCTGACCTGCCGCACTATACCCAGGTTCTCAATGAGAAGCTCAAAGAGCTTCAAGTTGTGACTCAGACTTCCGAAAAGCAGTCCTCCAAAAGCAAAAGGCTGCTGAAGCAGAGTGCTTGGCAGAAGGGTTGTCCCACAGGCAAGCCTAACAATAATATGTCGTAAGATAATGTCTGTATAATGCATTTACAGATGTGCACTGTGTCTGACTTATATGTTTGTTTTATGGGACCTCTTATATTGTTTTGGCTGCTCCCATAGAGAGTTTACGCCAAGGCTTGATCAGCATGGGTAAATTTGCAATTGCCTATGACTGCAGGGACTTGTACTACAGACCACCAGAAGGTTGTCAGGTGTCATCAAATTTTGGCAGCCAGTGTCAACCTACAACCGTCAGGCCATATCAGTACAACAGTACGCAAGCATGAGACAGGCCTGGCAGTGGCTGTTGATGCTGTCAGAGGCACCCTCAGTGAGCTCTGTGCAGATGGCAAAGATGTAGCCACCCAGGCCCTGCTGCTGCAGCCTGTTGTATCAAAGCTATGTACAGTTGCTACGCTGCAGTAACGAAAGATCCAGTGCTGTTCACGCTCAAAGCTCAGCATTCACGAGCTACGCCGTGCTGGAGCAGATGCAGCTGTGCTAGCAGCTGAGGTTCGATATGTGTTGGAGCAGTCATGTTCGGGCAGAAAAGCAAGTTGCGCTTGCGCTCTATGACTTTCAAACGTTGACAGGTAACAGCTCTCTTGCAGCTTGTGCGTTTTCCAAGGGGTGCAGACAGCTGCACCATTTGCCTGCTCATGTGTCTCATCACAAGCGTAAGTGTGATGCAGGCGGGGACTCTTGTGCAGCCTTGGAGCTGCTGCTGGATGATGCTCAGCATTTTGCTGTTCCCACCAATGAAAATACTTCCAAGCTCTGGCAAATTTTGTACACAGCAGCTGTGCAGCTGCCCGTTTCAAGTGAGTTTCCTTAGCGACTAATTCTGTCTAGGCTGCTTCAGCTGAAGAGTTCATGAAGATCATTCCAACTCCCCAGCTCATGCACACCATTGCACTCATCCAGCAGGTATAGCAATATTGACTACTGTACGACGTGCAATGGTGGTTTCTGCCTGTGCAGATGCAAGTGAGAGGGGTTTCTTGTTACGCACTGCAGCTGCCCAGAAAGCCTGTGAAAGCTTTCCTGAAAGCCACAAGAGCCAACTTTTGGCACCTTTTGACTCCATGGCTGCCCCATCCTCATTTATTGCTTGGTTGAAACAGCAGCCAAGAAGTGAGACTGTGCAGCAGTGTCTGGATGTACTGCAACAGAGTCCCATCAAACTGACACAGCATCTGATGTCTGGGTAGGTTTTTGTCAGGCTTTGACTGGTAAACAGTAAACGTCTCCTAGGCAAGGTAGCAATTGTTTTGTTTCTCTGCAGCCAGAAGCAGTTGAGGTCCCTGTTGGCTCTGCATTCTGCCATGAGTGGCACAGAGTGTGACAGAGATGGTGCTGACGAAATAAGCCACAGTGTGGCTGACCACCCTCTCTTTTATGTTGATGGCGCTGGAAATACGGCTTTTGGCAGGTCAGCTGCTGGCACTCAATGGCAGACAGCATTTTGGCCAGTCACAATGTGACAATTGAATTGTTCTACGTAGTTGGGATACAAGCGCAGCATTACTGACTGTGCATGTGCAAGCTCACTGTTCAGGAAGTGGTTGTTCGCTGCAGGGGCTGGGATGAAGAATACACTAATGATTTTGAGGGTGGAGGTAACGCTGGTGCCAAGTACGGGCTGGACGTAAAACAGCTAAATAAGCTTCAATTCAACAGCAGCGATGACGAATTCTGATTGTGTATACGGGAACACACAAATCTACATCAATTGTTACGTCTGCGTGATACATGTTTATAGCGTTCTTTATTGAACAGAAAGAGTAACTGGATTATGCTCTTTGAATGGCATTCGTACGTTTTTCCACAGAAGTAGAGTCTGTAGATCTGTATCTGCAACCTGCACAGCCAGCACCAAATTTTGACTTTAGAATGATTTTGACTGAGCAACATCATAAGTGAGCAGGTGGAAATGACAGCATACACTCCGCATAATCACTCATTACCGTACCTGAACATAGTCCCTGAAGGTTAGGGCAGCTCGCACTGCTCCAAGATTGACGCGGGCTACGTCTAAAACACGCTGATCATTGAGACCTCGCGCTGCTTCAAAGAAACGCTCACAGTATGTGAGTGCATCATCATACTGCCTCTGCCGATAGTACAGCACTCCTAAGTTGCAGCAAGCATACACCTCACCCTGCTGTTCAGCAGATGATACAGTTAGTGCCAGATACAGCACCGCTAATGCAATGCAGATTGCAAATGCTACGCCATACCAACAACTGTGAGCACCTCCATTCAGGCTACATCTCCTGTTGTTGTACCACAGCGAAGCAGTAGGGGGCATGCACGTGCAATCAGATGCTGTTGCTTGCTGTAATTAGACGCAGCGTGATGGACGTGCACTCATCATGACGAACTTTGAACGTTCTTCACTGACCGTCAACTTATGACTCAGCACAGGACATGATCTTCCCTGATGACAACACATGTCAGCTTCTCACACCCACCTGTGCATCATGGTGTCTAGACTGGAGCAAAAAGCTTTGCAGGGACTGCGCAGCCCCTTCCAAATTCCCCAGAGTTTGTTGGCAATCTGCCAGAGCACAGAAGGCTTGAGCTTCTGCCTGGACTTGTTCCAGCTGCTGACACAGGGCTATATACTCTTGCAGGGACTTGACTGCTTGCACATGCTCGCCCTGCACAGAGCTGCAATGGATGGTATCCAGAGCACAGCAGTTACACGTTCTTTGTTAAGGAACAAGCAAACAAGAATGCACAAATTGCTGCTGCACAGGCTAGAAGTTATTGATGCCCTTGAGTATGCGGTGAATGCATAGCACATGATTGGCAAAAGCAACCTACAAACAGTACCTGCTGCTGATACGCCAAGCCCATTTGCATGTGTGCTTGTGCCAATGCAGCATGGTCCTCAGACTGCTCAGCTGCTTGTATCCATTTTCTCAGGGCATCTAGCCTTGCTTCCTCATCACCAGCCTGAGCCAACTCTTTTGCCCGCTCCTGGTATACCTGAGACCATATCATTTTTGTCAACTGCAGCCTGCCTGCGAACTCACGCAGTAAATGAAGCCAGTTTACAGAACATGCAGTAGTGTAGCGCTACACAATGCATGATGCTCTGTCATGCTGCCATCAGTTATACACATCTGACCTTCATGACATTTGCAAAGGCAGCTCCTCGATCTGGACCTGATGTCTCTGCAGCTTGCTGTGCATTGCCAAGAACTAAATGTTGCTCATAATGGTCCTCAGCAGCTTGCAGGTCATGCATCTGCTCTGCCAGCATCCCTGCACAGAACAGTGTCCTTGTTTTATGGCAAGTCATGATGCATATCTATCAGGCAAATCCTGCAATGGATTTTAACTGCAACGGATTATATTCACGCCACCATCAAGAAGCAAAGCAGTCAGAGCATACCTAAATTTGTGTGTGCAGCGGCTTGTCCTTCTATCCAGGTATGCTCGGTTGCAATCTGCAAACACCTTTCATAGAAGAGCTTTGCATTTGGCAGCTGTTCATGCGAAGTAAATTGCTCTGCAAGCTGCTGATATGCATCGTATGATGCTTCAAAGTCCCCCCTGCGCTGAGCTTCATGAGCCACAACAAGCTCCTGGCTAATAGCAGCTGCAGCCTCCTCAGACAAGCTAGCTGGTTGAGGTGCTGATGAAGCACTTGAGGCGGTGGCAGCAGTATCACTCGAGCCATGTGTGAGGCTGAAGAGGTCTGCAGCATGGGCAGCACTTTGGCACAGAGATGCAGCTGCCACCATGGTCACATGCTAGCATGCCAGCACAGTTGTGGCTGGAAAGAAAGGTTGATCGACGGTGCTTGTCAGCTGTATATGTTACCTACAAAGGCCTGTGGCTGGCCTCTGACTAACAGGTCAACGCACAGGGCCTCGCTCATAGCCTCAAGACTTTGTCAACCCGGGCATGTTGCTCCGTATGACTGAACATGGCTCATGGCTCGTGGATACTATGCCTTTGGGCAACGTTCTAGTAATGATCAAGAATGGATGGGTGATCAGCGGCTGTCATCTGTCCAGGAGCCTGACTATGCACGCAGCTTCTCAGGACTGTCATAGGCTGTATGCTGCTGTGTTGAGGGGCTGAGAAAAGCAAGCGACAGTAGTTGCCCAGTGGCACAATGGAGCTAGCTGCAAAAGCTGACTAACGAGCGTTAAAACTCGTTACGAGTACGATTGCCAGCGCACTCTGCTTGGCATTGATTGTGGGTCAGTAGCCTCTGTGACAGCTTCGCAGAGTCAGCAGCAGCATGCGACACAAGCATGGCATCCGCGGGGGCAATCCTAATGCTGCTGCAAGCGTTCGAGATGCGTATGGATTTGAGGTGTGTGTGCTCATGGTTGCGTGCTGCTGCGGCTGAGCTAGCAGAGGCCGTGCGTCTGCTCATGCGCACTCACCTGCCATATGTGCACCCTTATGCAGGTCAAGAAGGATATGCTCAGCCTGTATCATAAATATGCACCAATATGGGAAAAGGAAGAAGTGGAGCGCTCTGAAAGATGGGATGCATTTTTGGCCCACTTTGAGACCATGTACCAAAAGACTGAGCCAGACCGGTAGGGACATTAATTCGTGCCTGCAAGCACTTTGGCAAGTTCACCGACAGATGCATGTTTGAGGTTTCAACAACGCCTGTTGCTTGTCCAGGGAGGAGAGAGGGGGACCACTGCAGCAGCTGGAGCAGGCCTGCCAGGGCTGGGCACCAGAAGACAGGGGAGCCAGCAAGGAACTGAATGACTGGCAACACCAGCTTCGATCACTTGTCCAAGCAGGAATACCCATGGTGACTGAATGGAAGCGTTCTGCAAGCACATCAGTTTGCATATGACAAACACTGCCTGAGGTCATCAATGTCACGCAGACACTGCGTGGCAAAATGTGGCGGACATTCTTAGGGCTTGAAGCCGTCAAGCAGGAAGGCTATTATGAGCAGCTGGTGCACCAAGCCCTTGGCAGCAAATACAGCAAGCGCAAGGTGAAAGGGCTTGCAAACCTACATGCTGTCACTTTGAAGGTGCAATGACAGCATTGGCGTCGAAACTGCATGCGGAGCAGTAAGACTCCTGCATGAAGCTTAGTTTATTGTCTACCAAAAACTGTTCCAATAATGCAAGCAAATTGCTTATGTAACTGAAGTTTGTTCACATGCTGGTTGCAAGCATAGCAGCAGGTGCATCATACAGGTCATAATCTTTGCAGCGCTCTTGGCAAAGCTTGTGGCTATGGTTTTTTGAATGCAGGACAAGGCGGCTGCAGAAGACCAGGCAGACTTGGCCCACACCACTGCCAGCATGGATGATGCTGCCAACAGCCCTAAGCATGCCTCACATCTTGTTCAGCCCTCCAACAGCATGGCTCTCTCTGATGCTGCCATTGCTGCTAATATTGATGCTGAGCTGGACAGCCTGGCAGCTGCATTCCCAGCCGCTGCAGCACCCTCAGAAACCAGCATGCAGGCTCCTGACACCCCACAACCACCTAGCAGTGGGGGCCTGGGTACAAGTGCAAGTGCTGAACTAGGGTCCACAATGCTGTCGATGAGCAGCCAGACGCTGGCGGCTTTGCCGACGCCAACACAAACCTCAGCTATACCTGCTGCTACAGCTCAAGCTTTGAACAATGAGCTGGGCCGCTCATTGCTGCAAGTCCCTTTGGACCCTGAAGAGGCTGCTGCTGCATCTCCGCACAGTGAAAGGCTTACGTCTGCATATTCAGGTATGCTGTCTTGTTGGCAAGTAGGCTGTTGCTTGATCGCAGATATAGTGTTTGGTCAACAGACTGGTTCAAAGTCAATTGTTGGCTGAGGAAAATTGATGTAATCCTGTTGGCAACCCAGCTTGTATGTTGCATGTGACAAATGCTAATTCGTGTTTAAGCCTGAATCATGTCTGCTGTCACGCACTGCCTACATAATGCATTAATGTGCTCCAACAGCACAGCCTCAAGTTGCTCTGCACGTGTGCATGTGTGCATGCCTTGACACCAGTCTGCTGCCAGACACATGCCAATGCATTCACCATCAAACGTGTATAGAGGGTGGGTCAAGCGAGCTGAGCAAGGTTGGGGCAGACTGGCACCCCTCCAGCCGGGACTGGAACTTGCAAATAGAGAAGGACCTGCACCGTACCTTCCCTGGCCACCCTGTCATGGACGGCACCGGCCGCTCTGCCCTGCGCCGCATTCTGGCTGCCTATGCCAGGCGCAACCCCTCTGTGGGCTACTGCCAGGTCTGCGCCACCCACTCATCAAACCGCGTCGGCCTGCATCATTTACAATTACGTGAGTTGGGTGTCTCTCACAGCATGTGCACCATGACATGTGGAGCAGTGCATGCTAGGGTGGCATGATGCTTATAGTCAAGGGTTCAAACAAAGTGACAGTGCAGCTACAGCAGGTAGTCACATGCTATGTACAGCTATGTAGGAACTGGTGCTCTAGCTATGCACATATGCACCATGTGTGTGGGTACGTTTGCACAGAGGTATGCACCTTGCATGCACCTACTTCAGGAGTCTTGTTTTGGATAGGGTCAGGCTAGACTGTTGCAGGGAAGGTAGTAGCAACTGAGCTGGATGACAGCTTGTGTGAGTGCGTGAGGCATGTGGTGCAGGGTATGAATTTCATAGCGGGCTGCTTGCTGCTGTTCATGGATGAAGAGGACACCTTCTGGTGCTTGGCTATCATCGTGGAGGAGCTGCTGCCAGGCTACTACAGCATGGCCATGGTCGAGCCCCAGGTGCCTGCACCCACTCCTGCCTTGCTTCTGAACAGCAGTCATTACATCAACGTCACAGCTATAGTGCTATTGCTTTTCCAGCTGATGGTGAGCTTAAGTTGCATGCAGGTTTGATTGGGTCGTACCAGATCAGCTCATTCTCAGCATCCTTGTACAGTCCCACAATGCAACATGCTGAAAAGGCATGCCATACAACATCATTGATACTTGAGCTAGGGTGGCCTGCAAATCCTTATCTTCATTTGTCGGATCAAAAGGTTCTGAGGCAGACTACGCAGCCTTGTATTCTGAACACAACACCTAGTCTGAATCTTCCACTGTGCAATGTGAATTTGAGTCAATCATGATGCACCTGTTCAGCATCTCTGCTTTTGCCATCCTTGTGCACCATACTCTGTTTCATCTGACACATGCTGCTACCATGACACATGATCTCTTCCTTGTGTTACAGTTTAATCCTGATTGAGGCTGATCAATGTGATCAGTATTGCCATGAGAGTACACAAGCCTGAACATCAAAGAGAACTGTGCATTAGTAAGAATGTTGTAGATTACATTTCTACTTTGCTTGACAACAGGTGGACCAGCTGGTCTTCAAGGAGCTGGTGGACGTGAGGTTTCCCATGCTGAGTGCTCACCTAGAGGGCCATGGCGTGAATGTGTCCAGCGTCAGCACCAACTGGTTCCTCTGCATCTTTGTGAACAGCCTGCCTCTGGAGAGCTGCCTGCGCGTGTGGGACATCTTCTTCCTTGAGTGCTGCAGCAGCGTGCTCTTCAGGGTTGCGCTAGCCCTTGTTGACATCTATTTCAAGGTTCGGCACCTGTGTCCCCTCTACATGGGCTCTTCATCCTAGCACTGTCTTATGCATTGTCTTCCAGATAGTGCTTGCGTGCTACTGTACTGCCTGCCGGTGTCTGCTGCCTGCAAACGGACGCCTTCCTACAGGGTGTCACTCATACCTGCTAGCAGTAAGCAATTTGGATCACCATCTTCAACCCAGGTCTAGAGATTGCATTTTGCGCAGCACATGTCATCGCGGTGGGGTCTGCTGGAGCAGAATCATGTCTTGATTGTCTTGTATAAAGTTGAATTGTTTTCCCCGTGCTGTGGCGACTGTGCACCTGATTTTGTGTGTCAATGATCACCTGCTGATTGTTCATAGATACAAGGGTTGCACGCAGGCGCTGGTGAGCACAACAGACAGTGTGGACGCCTTCAGTCTGCTGCAGAACATGGCGCCCATGTCATATGACAGCAGTCGCCTCATTGATGTGGCCTGCATCAGCTTCTCCACCACAGACCATGGCCATCTGGCCGCCCTGCAGGCCCGCCACCGCCAGACTGTTCTGGCACAGTTTGCGGTCAGGCCCACTATAACTGCTTTGCCCTTTCCCACTGAAATAGTATGCCCAGTGGTTTGTCTTTTGTGTGTCAGAGCAGTCAAGGCTGTCATCTTAAAGACTGGAGCATTAGCTCTTTGATGCTGCAAGCTTGACATTTCCTCCCACGGAGGCGCGGATCTGCAACTGCAGAGCCTGCATGCACTCATCATTGCTGTGTTTTGTTAGAGACCAGACAACAGCAGTGCTATACAGCACGTTATGTGGGACATGTCCCTGCTGCAAGTACATGCCGCTTTTCATGTGGTCCTTGCTGTGTTGAGCCACTTTAAGTCATGACTGCAAACACCTGTCTGCAGTCGCATGGCAGAGAGGTAGATGAGGAGGGATGGAACAGCAGCGGTGCAGACAGTGAGGGGGTGCAGCGCAGCGTCCACAGCACCCCTCATGCAGGGGCCCAAGCAAGTGTTGGGCCCTCTGCCCGCCCTGCTGCTCAGGCCAAGGAGGAGCTGCAGGTCACCTCACGAAGCCGTAGTGCTTTCATTCCCAGGAGACTTAAGCAGGTGCTGCACCCACCCCACGACTCAAGTTGGGTAGCATTGTGTGTAGACCAAAATGCACTGCACAGCCAGTCATTTTCATAGGGTTTACCAGGCATGCGTTCTAAACATGTCCTGCGCAGCAGAAGATCAGTACTGCTAGGAACATGCTGAGCTGTCTGCAACATTTGGCTCTGACAGTCTGGCTGGGGCAAGACTTGGGCCTGATGGTCTGGCTAAGGACTACTTTGTATTTTAAGGCAGCTTGAGCAAGATCACTTGTCAACTTGGACCTCAGCATGCAGCTGACTGACCAGAGCAGTCTGCAGGTGAAGGTGGTGTCTCGCCCCTTGGCAGGCTCCCCAGGCAACTCCCCTCAGGCAGATGTGGAGGGTAATAGCCCCAGCAGCCAGGGCCACCCCAGTGCAGCAGGCTCCCCTTTCTCCCCTGCTTCCTCCCCTGAGTGGCACAGCACCCCCCGCTGGCCCCAGTATGCCAACTTTGGAGCCCACTCCACCCGCCCTGTGCAACCCTCCACCCTCTCCCACGTTACTTCTGCTGCTCAAGGCATGCCCTTGGATGACGCAGCTTCACATTGCAATGAGGCAAGACTCTGCACAAAAGTTGTGTGTATTCTAGCAAGAAACCAACCTGCGACGACCTGCTGCAGGTGCTGCCACAGTGCATCTGTAGCTTGCATTCAGGACCTGCTGCCTCTCTGGAAAGGTTGAGCTGAGCCTTAAGACTTCCTCAATTTGTGCCCTAGCAATCAAGGGCTTCCTGCTATGTAGTTACCTTTGTTGCCAACGTCCAGCACAGCATCAGTCTTGAGCAGAGGTTGCTGCGTGGCAGGGTGTTGGTGAAGCACCTGCACAAGCAGGAATGGGAGAAGAAGAGTACCAGGCAGCAGTGGCAGAGACTGCTGAGCTGGCTGCGCATCTTCCCAAGATTGGGGTGGTGGGGCGGCGGCCCCCTCAGGGCCCAAGCATGCCACAGCGCCTGTTCAACCACTTCAGGAGCCCAGAGGCAGTCCTTGGTGACCACCCATTTCTGTGCTCAAATTTTGAAGTTTCATTTGCAGCTACAGCTGCCCTGGCACAAACAATAGCCAAATTTGATGCTTGCAAGCAGGGTAGCAGCATACAATGGTCACTAGGTTGCAGTGCCATAGCTCATAGTCTCAATGCACAAAGCTGAAACGGATGCAACCTCTTGCTGTGAACTGTTGGGCGCTCATCAAACCATTGCATCTAATCAGCATGCAGCGCAATGCATGGATATTGAAGTGTTGACCTGTCAGACCCAGCAAGCATTGCTCTGCAGGCGAGCAGCTGCGCAGTGCACTGCCCCGTTCCTCCTCTGGCCTGGAAGACAGCCCTCCCCCCCAAGACTCCTCTGCAGAGGCAGAGCCTGCTGATCAGCCCTCAGTAAGTACATCTCAACCCCAGTTGCCTCACGTGGGTACATCGCTGTGTGACAGTATTCTGGCATGCAGTATAGGTCTGCACATTGCTGCTTGGTAAAATTGAAGTGCGAGTGGTGTTTGAGCCATGATGGGAATTTGAGTGGTATCTGCATCTCAAGCATCATTGGTAAAATTGTGCCGTCCTTCAGACTGTTAGTATCAAAATACATTGCATGGTTCCTGCATTATGACTGAGCGCAACCTGCACAACACAACCTGTAATTGCCTGCATCATGAATGCATTGTCTGTCACACAGGTATCCAGTTGCAGCATAAGTATTATAGCTTGTGTTGCTGTAGGTGAGTGGTCGCATGCTACCCCCTGCTGGTACCCCCACCCCATCCCCCTCTCCTGCCTATCACTCTGCTGCTGCCCTCCTCCCAGCTGCTTGGGGAATCCAAAGGTTATCTCAGGATGTGCTTCAGCCAGCATCCCCGGCACATCCGCCTGCTCCGCCCTCCACCCCTCAGGTACTACCCCCCCTCATCTTGGCAGCTTTCAGTACGGCTTGGTGTCTGCATTTTGGAATATGTGTTTGTAGCCTGATGCAGCTTGGTACTGGCGCATCAGACATGGCTTGTGCTTGTACATGGGGTGTGGTACTGATACATGCTTGAGATTTGCTGCTGCATGAGTGAGCCCATTTCATTGCGTGAATGCAAAGCATCCACAGCAGATGCCTGCCCATACATACACATCTAGTACAGAAGGTCAATGAAAGTATGGCAACAACCTTGATACTCATAGTGCTTTCTATATGCAGGACTTTGCAACTTTGCAGCTGTGGTTTTGATAAGCACCAATGACATGCCACCTGCGCATGTGATCCTTACCCACTTCGTACCTTCTCATTGCTCGTCCATTCAAAAAGTAGAGCAATTGCTGTATGCAGGTAGCAAGCTCATCAGATCCCATTCCCACTAACGTCCCCTGGCAGAATGATGCACCTCACAGTCCCTATGATGACAGGAGGGCAGATTGGCCAGCTGGCCCTGCTGACGACACAACAGAGTCAGTGGAGGCCCCAGCCCCTTCCCCACCAAGCCTCTGATGCACAGCTGAGCACCAGCTTCCCTCCTAGGCTGCCTGGTCTGCTTACTAGTCACGATAGAAGTGGCTCAGAGGAGCTGACATTCCAAGAGACAGAGTCCAGTAGAGCGTCCAGCTGCATACCTGCCCACTCAGTCCTGTCTAGGGATGCTGCAGGAGGGCAGCAGCCAATTTCCATGGTGCAGGCGCAGGCGCTGAAGAGGGTCAGGTTGCTGCCTGGTTGCCACCTGACATGCTCCAGCAAGGTATGCTGGATGCTGCAACTCCATGTGGTGGCACATGCATGATCTTGGCAGCACTGCCTGGCAGGCAGCCGTTGTATGCAAATTGTCAAGCGGCGGGAGGTGTTGTGCTGATGTTGATGCACAAAATTGCATCGAATTTGCACTCCTGTAAGTAAAATCATGCATGGTGCAGAGGAGATAGCCCGGACTCGGCAGCAGTGCAGCAACTGCTGCATGTGGTGGAGGGCTTGGAAGAGGAGCTCTTCAGCTCTGAAGCCCGCCGTAATGATGCTGAGGTTGGTGCCCTCGACAGTGTGATGCTCACTGCTAAAAACTGGATGTTACTTTGGTATGAGATTTAGCATTGCAAACCTTGAAGTTGTTTCCAGCTGCTTCGTCTCAAATAGGCTTCAGGTGCATTTGGAATGCTTGTGTCGTCACAGGCTGCACAAATGAGATGAATCTCGACCTGTCTCCAGCTTTGGCTGCGCTGACGGGCAAGGAATACATTGCAGGTGCAAGCAGAAGGTCTTGAAGCTAGTGTGCAGGAGCTGCAAGCACGATTACAACGTGCTCAAGAGGACCTGGCACTCAAACGTCAGACTATTGAAGGTCTCACTCACAAATTTGACAGGTGACGTCTGTCCAGCTGACCACCTTGTGCTGGTCTGCCTGTGCGCTGGCCATTTGGGAGCCTGATGGAGCAGTATACCGCAAGTCTGTTGTCTGAAACAGACATTGTGGATCGCAGGGGAGCGGTTGTTCTTGGGGAGTCTGATGCAAAACTGGCAGACACGCAAGTTGCTCTGGCCGCTGCCAAGTCTCAGCTTGCAACTCATGACAAGCATCTAGCAAGCCAGGATACCGCTATTAAAAGTCTTATACGCAAGCAGGCAAGTACCTTTGCCGTCATGGCTTTGTTCATGTTTGGCTTAGCAATCATGTCACATACTTTTTGCCACTGCAGGGCCAGCATGAGGGTCTTGGAGCATCTTTCTTGAAATCATTGCACACCAGGTTCAGGTTCCTGCCAAGAGCGACAAGGTTTCATCTGCTGATATGGATGACGACGGTGCCAGCGGTTCAAAAGAGGCCTCATGATGTGTGTGCTTCCTTACTTGGGTTTTGCATTTTGCACATATTCAGGCCTGTGTACAGGCAGGTAGTTGCAATTGCAAGTTGCAAGACAGTGACTGATACTGTGAAAGACGATCGTGTTGCGATTTAAACCCTAATCCCTAAACCCATTGGGCTATTTTACATGCAGACATGATTGTTTCCAGAATCACAGCAATTGTAGATGTGGAAAGCAGGTGAGATTGTTACCTGCGATTGCTGCAATGATCATACATCAGCTTGTGCATGTGGTGACACTGAGCATGCAGGCCATATGCAGGCATGATTGGGTGCGTGTGGCTCCCGTCGGCCAGTAAGCAGTCGTGCCTGCAACAGCAAATCATTTCATGCTGCATTTGCAGGGCTTGCATGGTATACAGGTTTGTGCATGTGTGTGTGACTAGCTACAACATGATGATGGCATATTTTGGCTTGTCATTGAATCAAGGGCGACATCCCCCGCAAAGCAATACTTGCATGGCTGAGCACCATATTGTCCGTTCTTGGGTGCTTGTATGACAGCAAGACCCTAGCAAGAGCAAAACAACAATCATTTTGCCATACCTTGATGAGATCTTTCGGTATGTCGTAGCCCCTACAAAATATAGCCTGAACACGAGACTAGGTGGGACTTGTCGTTGCTACCGACATCCCTTGACATGAGTGGGTTTTTTGTTTTTGGGTTACAGGATTTTGGTGGTTTACTCTTGTTGACATCTTTGTCCAGCTTGTGTAATCCTATTGCAGCTGCAGTACAAGGTCTAGCAGCTGCACTGTACAGGACGTGTTCCTTCATGATGTTACAGTCAACAGTGCGTTCAAAACAGCCAAGCAGGTGAAATTCGGCAATGCGATAGCTTCTTTGTGCTCTGAGACATATGCATTCTTGCAGCAAGTCGGGCACTATTGAGCATGGGGCAAGCACAGTGTTCTGTGTCTGAGTAAGCAAATGTGAGCACAGTGTAATGTACAGACGCTTTGCCAGCCATTATGGGGATTTTTTGCGGTGGACTGAACGCCTACTGCATCCGGATCAGGCCGTTGTGCTTGCGATCAGACATGGGCAGACATGGTAATGCTAAGTGAGCTTCGCTGCGAGCAGCACATTGCCGGACCCAATTGATGTCCAGAAAGCAACGGAAGGAACAAGACATCAGCACACCACCCTCAAGACTGGTCACATCGCATGACCAGCCTGCAAGGCTCGCCACACGCCGGTGAGGCCCAACCGTCTCCACGGCCTGTGTAGCTGGCACCCTTAGGGCTGACAAGACCCCCCAGCTACTGAGGGGGGTTGATGGGCCCCCCTCGGGTGAATGCACGTCAAGCAAGCCCCAGCAAGTTAACTCGCTGTCAATCAAGCTGAAGTCAGGCATCAATTGCACCACAAACCAGCTAAGCATCCCCGCATAGCAAGCTGCGCTGATGAAAATGATACGACACCTAAGCCACCATACTCCCACCCCAAAAAGCAGAAGTCCAAATGATGACTCAAGCATAAAGAAAATTCGCTAGGTTCAGCCCAGCATGCAAATAAACTGTCAGTTTCCAGCTCCTTGCACAGCACTGCCAATGAGAGGTGTCCTGACCTGTCAGCAGTTCTTGCTGGCTTGTATGACAAGCCGTTGCTGGGTCCCAGACCAAATCAGCTGCTGGTTTTCAAGCGGACTCAGTTGGCAGTCAAGCTAGAGTCCTTGATGCAGGCGGCAACCTCGGCAGCAGCAAAGCACATGAATAACAGCTTGGTCAATCAGGCCATTTGCTGCAATGTATCAGCACCCTCAGTTGCATGACCATGTGGTTGGTTGGGCCCCAGTGCGCAGCGGCCAGCTCAACGCAGAAGTTCATCTGTCCTTCAAGGACGCCTCAGCACAGCACAGGCAGCAGCTGGCCCTCGACCGGTGCCATTCAAGTAACCATGCTTGGAGCAGCAGCGCCAGTCAGCTTGCCCGTCAGCACAGTAGCAGCCAAGCAATTGCCAGAGGTGACAGTGGTACGCCTGCACAATGTCCCCGGCGGTGTCAACGTCCATGGATTAATGGCATGCCTGCTGAAACACTTTCAATTGGTGTCCTGAAGGCTCTTTTTGCTTGAAAGGAATAGGCAACTATCCTGTAACCCAAAAAAAAAAAAAAAAACCAAAAAAAAAGCCAGCCCGTCCAGCAGGGCTCGTCTCAGCTCAGACTGGCCAGTTTCACAGCCAGCCTGGATGACCCCCTCAAGGGGTCACCGACAGCACTGGTCAGAGCGGCAGCAACAGTCAACAGGCCCAACAACAACAGCCAGCGCAGCAGCCCCGGCAGCTTCTTGCAGACAGAGCTGCCAACAATGATACCATGGATGTGCTGGGGGACCCTGGCAGCCCCCCCTCAGCTGTCTAAGTGGCGCAAGCTCTGGGAGCTAGCCAGTGCTGCCTACTTCGACAGGCAACACAAACCTTGTGGTGGCGCATTCTGCACGGCTGCGTGATGTGTGGGGCCTTCAATGCCTACATTGGCAGAGCCACGCCGCAGCAGGCCTGTTGCCCTTTTGCCTGCTGCTGCACCCCCCCTCCAGCCCCAGACCATTAGCCACATGTTCCTAGAGTGCCCAGTAGCCGCCAATGTTGTCAGCTGGCTTTGTCGCCTGTGGCAAGCTATGACTGGCCATACCCCTGATGCCTCAGTTGCCACCATCCTAGCAGCTTCCACTCCAGCCGGGCAGGGTGCTTCAGATGCGTTGCTTCAGACTTGGCACCGGCTCAGATTGGCAGTACTGCATAGCATTTGGACGGCAGCCCAAATCACTGCTCTTCCCCCACATGGTCTTGCTCCTACTCAGGCCTCTCCTTTACCATCTCACTCTCAGTTAGCGAGCAGGCTAGCATTGAAGACGATCACTTCCATGATTCGCCATGATTGGGTGAAGTGCAATGATGATGTACGGCAAATTTCTGGGGTGTGCTCAAGCTGGCTGAGGGGCAGGGACCCCAGTATGACTTTGGAGGCATTTCAACGTATGTGGTGCCACAACCACACCCTGGCATCAATCCACACGATTCAATCCGGCACTGAGGAAAAACTCGACCTGAAAGTGCACTGGTCTGACTCATTACCTGTGCCATTGTTTTAGCCGGCTATTTGCTGTTTTGCTATGTGGCAATATGTGACAGTTTATTTGCATGCTGGGCTTGAACCTGGCGGATTTATTTTGTGCTTGTGTCCATCATTTGACTTCTGCTTTTGGGTGGGGGGTGGTGGCTTAGGTGTCGTATCATTTTTCATCAGCGCAGCTTGCTATGCGGGGATGCTTAGCTGGTTTGTGGTGCAATTGATGCCTGGCTTCAGCTTGATTGACGGCGAGTTAACTTGCTGGGGCTCGCTTGACGTGCATTCACCCGAGGGGGCCCATCAACCCCCCCTCAGTAGCGGGGGGGTCTTGTCAGCCCTAAGGGTGCCAGCTACACAGGCCGTGGAGACGATTGGCCCTCACCGGCGTGTGGGAGCCTTGCAGGCTTGTCATTGCGATGTGACCAGTCCTGCGGGGGTGGTGTGCTGATGTCTTGTTCCTTCCCGGTTGCTTTCTGGACGTCAGTTGGATCCGGCAATGTGCTGCTCGCAGCGAAGCTCAACTTAGCGTTACATGTCTGCAACTTATGCAAGCACAAATGATTGCCAAGATAGCAATGTGCACAACAACGTCAACTACTCTTCCGATCCTCTGCCAATTGGCGATTGTTCACAACACACAACATTGCAGTAGAAGGCAATGATCTCCACGCTGGAATCAGCTACATGACAGAGACCCGATGATCCCTAATTTGCTTTGTGTTCGTGTATTGGAGGTCAGCCTCTGAGACAGGTACTTGAAAGCACAAAGCAAGTGAGCTGGTGTGCTCCCAAAGAGCAGTACTGCACTAGTGTATTGCCCCAGCAGGCGTTGGTGACTCCATCCGGATTTGGATCTTAAGCAATGCACATAAGCCAAGCTTGCGTGATGAGAGCAGGCTTGCTGATATATCTGATCATTGTGATGGCTGAACTTAGCTCAATTATCATCACCCAAGTTGCGGAGTCTTGCGGACTGTACACTAACTGCAAACAATATTAAGCTTAGCCAAGCACTGTGTGCGGCACAACTGGAAGGATATTAGTAGCAAAGGTCCATTGCAGCTGCAGCAGCAGCAATGAAGGCCTTGTGACTCTTGCACACAGACCAATGGACTCTAGCCTGGCCAACATGGGCCTTGACAACAAAATAACAGCGACCAGTGCACCAATGAAGTCAAGCTTGCTCAATATGCTAAGAGCCATCTTTTAGCATCACGTGCAACTGACATGTGATGCTAATGTCAGCATTACATGAGCATATTGTAAGCTGAGATTTGAGGTCTTGACTGAGTTGAGACTGCAAAGACGCCCAAATGAGCCCACCATAGATAAAGGAAGAGGGGTGTCCAAGGTGCCAGGGACGCACTTGCAACCGCAGTACTGAGTAGCCAGGGGTAGTGGTGCTTCGCCATTGACTGCAGTGGCCCTAAGGCTGGTGCCTGGCTATGGAGAAATTGCTGGTTCTGCCACGACGCAAAGAATGTAGAGGTGATTATGACAAAACAGACTGACACTGATGCAACATATGCAGCAGATGGAGTCTGGCATTGCAATACTCTGACTATGCAGAGTCCAGCGGTGACTTGGACTCAGTCCCCGACTTATTTCAGACCACTCAGACGAGAACTCTGTCAGTTAGGAAATAATCATGGCTACCGTGATGCCAGAAATGGGTGTGCTGCAACAAAGTCAGATGCAGCACCACGTGGAACTAAACAAGGTTACTCTTGCACGAATGAGAAAGGAATGATTGTTGATCACTCAACAAGTACACACTTTCAACATTTGGCGACCTCAAGTCTGGGGGCGCAAGTGCTTTTCAGAGCTGTTACCAACGACAGTGAATGGACGTATCTGATTCAAATTGCAGCTCAGAGACCAGCTAGAACTCAGATTTGTGCAGACCCCAGGTGCCAAGTGTGATGAGGCGACTGACACTAGTCATGACAGCTTGCCCTTTGTGGAGCTGGAAAATAACATCGAGCAAAAGGCTCAGTCAGTTGACACCAATGTATTCCCAACAACAGACACAAACCAATAGCCAGCAATTGACCTCTGAAGATTCTTGAGGCAGCATCAAGAGATGCTTTGAAGCTGGAAATATGTGAGATGAACCCTGAAAGCTCTACAGTAGGAGTGCACCACTTGTTGATTGCTAATGTGAGCTCTGCTAGTCACTGCTTCACGCAGCGCCTTGTTGAATTGCTAGAGCTATATGACACTACGTTTAGGCTGGTGACATTGCTTAAGCACCTCCTCATTGGAACTATTTCAAAGAAACGAGTGACTCTGTAAGTACGTCAGGTGCTGACAATGTATGGCCTCACAAACAGTAAAGAGCAGCTGCTTACCCTGGGCACTGATGTACCCATGCCACCAAGCATTTGTGGATGACCTGCCAGATGTTGCAAATGCAGGAGACCTTCGAGCGGTTGAAACACTTCCTAACGATTACAAGCTCCTGCCCCTGCACAATAGCAGGAAATTTGCATCCAGCAACAAGACATGACACCAATTTGGTATGTGGCTGCACTGCATACAGTGAGGAGGTCAGGCCAGCATGTGACTGATGACCTGCACAAGCAGTAGCCAGCAAACAGCAGCATGCAGCTTGTTGCAATTTTGAGCCCAACAGGTTGGCAGCTTGAGCCTGACATGTTTAGGAGCTATGACAGTGCATTATGGGCCTTTTCAAGTAGAAGCATGTGCTTGCAATGCAAGGGCTCAAGTGCAGTGTGAGCATGTTGGGAGTTTCCCCAGAAGTTCCCACTGCCCAATTTGAGTTGCTTGACTGGCTGAACGCTTGATGGGTGGAAATACACAATCAACAGCAACTTATCCTACTGAGTCGGGCGCAGCTGGACTCAATTGTTTGCGGCAGCTGCTGCGGGTCAAGAGAGGTGTGAGATGCTGATGATAGGATCTACCAGGCAGGGTGTGATCATGAGCTGTTGGGGTAGCCACATGGCTTGAGTTTTTTTTTTTTTTTTTTGGGGTTACAGGATAGTTGCCTATTCCTTTCAAGCAAAAGAGCCTTCATGACACCAGACGAACCTGAGATATGCAGGAACAACGGCCTAATCCGGGTGCAACAGGCGCTCAGTCACTGCAAAAAAATCCCGTAATGGGCGGGCAAAGCGTTCTGAGTCCATGACGACCAGCCAACAACAGCTGGTCGTGTCATGACCTTGGTAATGATGTGTCACGGAAGAAGCAACAAGAGCACAGGGTGCCCTTGGACCAGCAAATGCAACATCGCAACTGGAAAGGCATGGCTTGAGTTATGTACCTTGGCAGCCTGGAATCCAACACACCCTCCTACCATCAAAGTGTGCCTGCCATAGGAGTCAGCCAGAGTCAGCCTAGATGAGCATGCAGAGCATGTGTTCAGTCCAGTTCCAGCAAAGACTCGACAGAGTGATGTGAACACATTACTGCCGCATACCCTGACACTATTGCTACAGGAGCCACTACAGGCCAGACCGACATTGTTCATCATTGCATTGACACTGCAACAGCATCGGCTCTCAAGGCTAGGCCGACACAGGCAGGCACTTGCAGCACATCAAGTCACGCAAATATACGTGCAATCAATGCTTGCTTGTGAACCCATATAGCGTTCAGACAGCAGCTGTCGCATCAAATATAGTACTAGAATGGCGAAACCTACAGAGTGTGCAGTAATCCGGCAAGACTGGTACACCTTATCGAGATCTGATGTGGTGAATGAGCTGGCCAGATTTGGTTCAGCAAGTTGACCTGAATTCTGAGTACTGACAAACTGTTGTGGGCTCACAAGACCGCCATCAAGAAGCCTTGATGACTTGTGACATTCTCCTTGAGATGCGTGCGTAAAGCATACATTAACAAATTTTTACCAAATTTTAAATTCATACTAGTCATGGCTTTTAGCAACTTTCAAATGCTGATGGACAGATCTGTCTAGAGTGCTGTTGGACTGGAATTGGCACCAAGTCATGGTATACTTGAATGACACTTCCAGTTACTCTGATCATGGCACGGGCACTTGGCAACATTGGGTATGGTTTTCAGAAGTCAGGAAGGCTGCAGGCTCGAACGCAACTCATGCGAGTGTGGTGAAAGAGACACAACAGTACAAAGTGAATCTTAAGGGCATACTGCCAGAAAGAGAAATTATCAAAGCAATCATGGACTGATGAACCCTACAACATTGACGAAGCTTCGATCACTCAATGGTACTCAATGGTGCAATACAATGGCATGCAAGCGACTACATGCCGCACCTGGCTGAGGTGGAGCGCCTGTGTTTGGGGTGTACAAGAAGAGGATGGGTTTATGAGCAAGCAGTGCCAAGAAGCCTTTGCAGTCTTCAAGCTGAAAGTGGTATCACCGCCGATGTGCGCAAAACCGACCCTGCCAGCAGGCTGCTCTGCCATTCATACTCCCGACTGACTGGTCACCTATAGCACCTAGGCGCACAGTAATGATGAAGAGCACCCAAAAGCACACCCTTGCAAGATCTTGAAGGGGTCAGAGCTGAAGTACTTTGAAGCGGAATGTTTGCCATCGTCACTTTGTTGAGCACTTGAGACTTACTCGCGTGGTGTGCCAATTGCCTTGTAGTCACACCACAGCGTATGTAAGACAAGATTGGGATTGAATGAAGTTGACGGGTGTCAAAGCAACACACTGGTGGTGATCACTGAAAATGCACTGATCACAGGCTGCTGCATTGCCACACTGCTGATGTGCACAAGGCAAACCTTGTACATATACACTTACAGTGCAAGCACTTTTTTTTTTTTTTTTTTTTTGGGGTGGGAGAGCTATTCCTTACAAGCATGCAATGAAAGAAACCACAAGTGGTCAAATGTAAAGGCCATCCACAACAAAAGCTGCAGGCTACCCTCACAACTTGCATTTAGGCAAACACGAAAGTTTGCAAAGAGTCAGCTTGTCAAGCAAAACAAGCAGCAAACAAGGCAGTTGTTCACCAGCCAAGAGCCGAGCCTGTTTCTTTTCACCAAACAAAGACTCACCAATGTTTAGATCAACCCAAGTAGCTGCTAAAAGTGATGGCAGCATGCTCAAGCACATAATTCGAGTGAGCATTGTGGGCATGTGGCAAGCTATGTCACCTGATTGCACATCCATCACGTGAAAGAAAAGAAAAGAAAGTCTACGCCGCGAGGCGTTTTCAATCATGCCGTGAGGCTTGATTGATGGGAGGCCTTGGATAGACCGAAGGCGTCCTTGGCCCCTCAATGAGGGTTCAGCAGGGTGGGGGGGGGTCTGATCCCCTATGGCGGGTCAGCCCCTATGTCTGAGATATGTTCTCCTCCTGTTTGTACGGAGCGCTCAAGTTTTCTTCTCAGCTTGACTATAGTATGCAGGCTTGTGATAGCATGTGCATGTAAGGCATTCATCAAGCGGTCGACTCTAAATCTCTCAACTCCAAGCGTTTGAGCTGACTGCACTGTTGTTGTAAAGATTGTGCCATAGAACCCAAGTATGATAGGTACGGCAATTACTTCATATCCATATGCCGCCAAGGCTTCTTGCAAACGCTTGTGTTGTAGCTCCTTTTCCTTCAGTTTGTCTTTATACGTTGTGTCTGGGCAGTAGCCTGCCTCAGCTACCCACACTCTCCTTGGCTTGTCATCCAGCATCCGCGGACATAGTTGTGCCATTGTGGCTTGTTGCATGTATTGCCCATGCTCTACTGCAGACATCTCAACTATCATGAGATCTGGCCTCAGCTTGTTCCTGATCTGATCTGGGTCGTTGTCTGATGCTACATTGTGATTTTGTGCAGGTATGTAGCCTTGATGCAGATTTCTATCAGGTAGCACAAACTCAGGTATCCTCTTGCTGTGAACTCCTAGTTGGCGAAGGCCTTCTAGTTCAACGGTTGACCCACATCTGCAATTATGAAATGGCTCCCATTTTGTCCCTTCATGACTTCCTTGATGATCTTTCTCATAGCCTTGTCATGCCTTGTTATGTAGTGAGCTTTTAGTTCCTTGTGTTGACAATGTCCAAGAAGGTGGCCGCCGAGTCAGGATCGCCGCACAATGGGCATTTGGTGTCTTTGGCAATTGGCTCTCCATTAAGGTATGGCCTGTTGAACATGAAAGCTAGTTTCTTGTTCCACAGTCTCCCACACCTGCTTTTGAGGAGGTTTTTTTTTCCGTGGGCTCTGTGATTGCTTGCATGTCCCACAAGGCATTACTGTACTTGGCAGCTGTCACAGGTTGAATTTGTTGCCAGCTCTTGAAGTAAATAGAGTCCTGGTTGCTCTGGCCCAGCTTGAGTTTTGTGTGTATCTCATTCTGCAGGGCATCATCTAAGTTTCTTATGTTCTGCATGCACGGTTGGTTACCACCGTCAGCAGCCTTCTTTGTCTGGGCCAAAACTTGTTGCCAAAGTCCTCACAATGGCTTTGGGCCACATCTCTGGTCAACAGGGTTTGCCTTTAGCTATGAGTTCAGCTGCTGCATTTGCAAGTTGGTCTGCGTGCTCATTGCCTCGAATGCCAATATGGGACTTGACCTTCATCAGTGTGGTCTTGACGGAGTTGCTTGCTCTTCGTATTAGCAGCTCTGTTATTGCTTGGAGCAAGGGGCGATGGATGTCATTCACAGTGAGTGCAGGGTCTCTCATGTGCTTTGCTATTTTATCCATGCTGCATTTGAGTCTGTGGCAATGACCTCATCGCGGTCTGGTCTGCATTCTTGTAATGCAACAAAAATTGATGCAGCCTCAGCTCTGTTGATAGTGTTGTTCTCACCAGCAGTGTTTGTGCGCACTGTCAATTGTATTGGGGCATGTGCCGATTTTCTGTGTACTCCTCCCCCTGTGACAATGCCTGCCTTAGGGAACTCCCTTCTGCTGCCATCAGTGTAGATGATGTCCTCTGCCACGTGCTTCAGTTCAACAGGGCTCTGCATGTCTGCAGGCAGGCTCGCCTCCTTATCGATTGTTTGTTCGCGCCAGTGCCTAGGCGCTGCAATTTCCGCTTTTGCACATCTGCTGGGCGCGTGTAGACCCTTCATCGGGTACGCAGTCTTTGTCTGACGGTGCGCGTTCAGGCGTTTAAACCTGTTGTATCTCTCGGTGCGTGAGGCGGCCTCCCTGAAGCCCATTTCTAGGCTATACTGCTTGTAATACTGTAATACCACAACAAAGAACTTGATGTCCCATTTGGCTGCCGCTGTGTGTGTTTTGCCAGTACTCCAGTGTTGTGAGTGTACAAGGGGCAAATATTTCCCTTTTGATGGTCTTGATTTCTTGCACTGAGGGGTGACACAACATTTTGTATACGCTGTGCTTTTCTGGGCCTGCCATGGTAGAACAAAGACTGTCAGGACTGGTTCAGCAGTGTCCTCACAGCTGGCTATGGCCCATCTCACGGCTTTGGTCCATGGCGGCAGACTCATATTCAGGTCTGGCCTGCGAGCACCTGTCCATTTGGGTGCTGTATGCGTTGTAGTTTGCTCCAAATAGCTGGTCCTCTTCTTGCAGGCTGTAGTAGCTAGTGAAGTGTGGGCTGAAGTTCAAGGAGGTGCAAACCTTTCTGTGGTGAGCTGCAAGCCTTCTTTCATTGCTTTCATGTATGCATCCGGCGTCGACCAGTGTTGTCGCACGTTGCTCTGTGTGCTGTGCTTGCCCTTGCCTTTGTATCTGCTGAGCAGGCTGACGACTGCATGTTCAAAGGAGGGGTTATGATATTTCTCATGCAAGACTGCTGTTGCATTGTCTTGTATGCTCGAATGCTACTTGCAGCTGGAGCAAGCGAGCAGGTATTAGGGTCCCACAGGTTTTCCTGCAGGGCTGTAAATATATGCTAGTTTTCCTTGACCTTGTGCTGCATCCGCATCTCTAATCTTGATGATGTATTTCCCTGGCGCAGCAATGTCATGGTCAGGGGTTGATGACATCTGTAGAGTTGATGTGTATGCTCGATCTGAGCCCTGGCTGGTGCAGCAAAGCGGGCGTGCTTTATCTTGAAGTGGTGTCCAGTATCCTTGTCTCTGCAAATTAGTCTTATGCTCGTCTTCCTGATACAAGCGTCCTTGCCCAGTCTGATGTGTCCCGAGGCCTCTCTTCTGGCCTGAAAGTCTTCTATCAGTTCTGTTGGAATAGAATCATTGTCCTGCTGGTTCTTCCCTTTTCTTGCTATCTTACTTTTGCAACTCGCTTCCCTGCTGCAGGCCCAAACCTTCTACCAAACTCAGGGCATCTGGTGATTGCAGCTGGTTTGTAACCAGTCTCTGCATGCAGCGGGATGTGGTGGCGTAGCATGTATGTGTCAGCCCATTGTACTATGTAGCGCTTCTGCCCATTTGACATGCATTCTTCGATTACCTTTTCACCCTGTCCTGTTCTGCATACAGCGGGGGTATGACTCTATGATCAGCCATGTGGTCTCTAGCATGCTTTTTGAAGCCATGTAGGTGGTGGATCTTGATGCTGCTTTTTGTACTGCCATCTGGCAGGCTCTCCACCAATTTGTGTAGGGGTGGGTACGGCTTTCCATGTAATGCTGCAGCTGCCTTAGCCTTTTCGTTGCGTTTGTCCTTTCCCTTTTGAGCATTTTTTTTTTTTTTGGGGTTACAGGATAGTTGCCTATTCCTTTCAAGCAAAAGAGCCTTCAGGACACCAGACGAACCTGAGATATGCAGGAACAACGGCCTAATTCGGGTGCAACAGGCGCTCAGTCCACTGCAAAAATTCCCCGTAATGGGGCTGGCCAAAGCGTTCTGAGTCCATGACCGACCAGCCAACAACAGCTGGTCGTGTCATGACCTCGGTAATGATGTGTCACGGAAGAAGCAACAAGAGCACAGTGTGCCCTTGCACCAGCAAATGCAACATCGCAACTGGAAAGGCAACTTGGCCGGCTAAATTGCCGTGCCAAGCAAAGGAATTGTCGAACACAATCCCAAGAGTATGATGGCCAATGTCTAGGAGTACTGGGCAGACTTGGTAACGCTAAAGTGAGCTTCGCTGCGAGCAGCACATTGCCGGATCCAACTGACGTCCAGAAAGCAACCGGAAGGAACAAGACATCAGCACACCACCCGCAGGACTGGTCACATCGCATGACAAGCCTGCAAGGCTCCCACACGCCGGTGAGGGCCAACCGTCTCCACGGCCTGTGTAGCTGGCACCCTTAGGGCTGACAAGGACCCCCAGCTACGGAGGGGGGGTTGATGGGCCCCCCTCGGGTGAATGCACGTCAAGCAAGCCCCAGCAAGTTAACTCGCCATCAATCAAGCTGAAGCCAGGCATCAATTGCACCACAAACCAGCTTAAGCATCCCCGCATAGCAAACTGCGGTGATGAAAAATGATACGACACCTAAGCCACCCACCCCCACCCAAAGCAGAAGTCAAATGATGACACAAGCACAAAATAAATCCGCCAGGTTCAAGCCCAGCATGCAAATAAACTGTCACATATGCCACATAGCAAACAGCAAATAGCCGACTAAACCAATGGCACAGGTAATGAGTCAGACAAGTGCACTTTCAGGTCGAGTTTTTCCTCAGTGCCGGATTGAATCGTGTGGATTGATGCCAGGGTGTGGTTGTGGCACCACAAACGTTGAAATGCCTCCAAAGTCATACTGGGGTCCCTGCCCCTCAGCCAGCTTGAGCACACCCCCAGAAATTTGCCGTACATCATCATTGCACTTCACCCAATCATGGCGAATCATGGAAGTGATCGTCTTCAATGCTAGCCTGCTCGCTAACTGAGAGTGAGATGG